>JAGDQP010049431.1:0-14502 GCA_022664845.1 Lepisma saccharinum | reverse complement strand
AAAAAAATCACATTTTCAGCAACACATGGAGTCTATAATCTACACGCCTTGCAATGGTAAATACAATGAATATTTCGCCATAAATGATGCATTAAAATAAAATTTAGTTTTTGGAAGGGGATTTTCATCAATGCAGTGGATATTGCAAGGTGAAAACTGATGCCATCGGGTTATCAGTGTTGCCAATCTTGCTTATTGTTTATTTTTTTTAATACAACTATGTCAGTTTATTGGATATATTGTATCCTCTAGTAATGGTAAACAACATATGTGAAGTACAGAACATAATGTTGGAAACTGTGAAAGTTAGTTTGTCTCTTCTTTTGAAGAAACATATTGCAAATACTGATAGTTTCCAACACTGCGTTTTGTGCTTCACATATGTTGTTTACAATCACTAAAGGATACCATATATCTAATCAACTGACATAGTGCCATTTAGAAAAAGTTGAAAAATATACAAGGTTGCCAACACTGATTATCCTATGGCATCAGCTTTTAACTCATAATATTCACTGTATTGATGCAAGTACCCTTCCGAACACTAAATTTTATTTCAGTGCATCGTTTAATATTTATGGCGAAATATTCATTGGATTTACCATTGCAAGAATTCGATTGCTTGGTTCTAAATTGCAAACACTTTATCTCAAAAACGTAGCGGAATTTGTACCCCATGTTGATATGAACCTTTTTTTCTTGTTTCGATGTCAGGATTTACTTTCCAAAGTTCGTAATCATTCTCTTTTACACCCTGTATATCATCATCAATCATATTCAGCCTTTTTCTATCCACTACTGGATGAAGGCCTCCCCTTTTCTTTCCACGTATGTCTGATGCTATCCTCATCCATGTAGCTCCTGAAAAACGCTTGATTTCATCTATCCATCTTGCATTTGGACGTCGTTTCTTTTCTCTAGAAATCCAATGTAGTACATTTGTCGTCCATCTTCCATCTGTTCGTCTAGCTATGTGACCGGCCAGCCGGTCTCCACTTCATCTTCTTCACAGTCTTGATTATATCTACTACCTTTGTTTCTGCGCGAATCCATTCATTTGTCTTCCTGTCCCTTCTAGTTATTCCTAACATGCATCTCTCCATTGCTCTTCGTGTGACTCTCAATCTTTGAGTCGTTTGCGCATTCAATGTCCAAGTTTCACAGCCGTACATCATCACAGGTAAGACACATTGATTATAAACTTCACGCTTCAGACACATTTTTAGTTTACTTTTGAAAATAAAGTGTAGTCTTCTAAACGAACTCCACCCCATTTTACATCTTCTATTTATTTCATCAGTCAACTTGCATTCGATGTTTTGAACTGACCTAGGTAAACATACTCATCAACTATGCCTATTGTCTCTCCGCTAATATTTATTTATTTATTTGCAGCATGTTGGTTGTATATTACTTTTGTTTTACTTAACTTCATTTTAAAGCCTATTTTCGAACTCTCATTACACAATTCTTCCATTCTGGTTTGCTGTTCTTCTCTACTTAAAGCAAACAGGACTATATCATCAGCGAATCGTGGGTGATGAAGGTATTCGCCATTGATTTTTATTCCAACTTCATCCCAGTTTAAATTTGGGAACGCCCTCTCCAGGACAGCTGAAAACAAATTTGGAGAAATTGAATCACCATGCATTACCCCTTTTCCAACCTTAAATTTTTCACTTTTCTTGATGTAGTCTAATGACAGATGTGGCAGTCCAGTAAATGTTTCGCAGTAACTTGATGTATTCACTTTCGATGCCTTGATGTTCAAGTGATTTAAGTACTGCTGACAAGGAGACCGAATCGAAAGCTTTTTCAAAATCTATAAATCCCAAACATAGTGGAAGTTCATATTCATTAGTCCTTTCCATAACTTCATTCAATGTTTGTATGTGGTCCATTGCTAAATCCACGCCGAAATCCGGCTTGTTCCCTTCCCTGGTTAAAATCTAAGTCTCGTTCAATATGATTCAAAATAACTTTGGTGAACATTTTGTATAGAACTGACAGTAAACTAATTGGTTTGTAGTTTTCGACGCGTTCTTTGTCCCCTTGTACAACAAAATGATAACAGCATTATTCCAGCTTGCCGGTATATTTCTCTTCCTCAGGCACGTTGAGAATAATTTGGCAAGTTCCTCTTTCATCTTTTCACCTGCCCATTTAAACATCTCTGCTATGAGTCTGTCTTCTTCTGGCGATTTTCCGTTCTTCATCCCTCGAAATACTTTATCCACTTCTTCTTTCATTACGTCTGGGGCATCTACATAATTTCCTTCTGAATCTTCCTTTCCTAGTGCTTCTTCCGAGTAATACAATCCTGTACAATCTTTAAAATATTTTTATAATTTCTTATTTCGTGTTACAGTCCCGTCTGTTCTCTTAACTGCAATTATTTGCTTTTTCTTTATCATGAGCTGCTTTTGGGTTTTCTTCAGGCTTTTGTTTTCCTCGATTGTGATTCTAAGAAGATGCTCGGTGTATCTTCGTACATCCTCTCTTATTTTCTTCCATACGGTTTTATATAATTCTACGTACTCAATCCTCTTTATGTAATTTTCCTCTTCTTTCACTTCCCTTCTTTTCTTCATCAAGAGTTAAGTTTCTTCTGTGATTTTGCTCTCTCTTTTCTTTTTGATGCCTGCTATTTCCTTGGCTGTCTCTCTTATTATCTCAGTCAGTATTTTATTTCTGCTATTGATGTCTTCTTTACTTTATCTTCTAACTCTTCCAAGGCGCCGAATATGTTTCTTAGTTCTATTTCGAATGTCTGTCTGTGTTTCCCTAGATTTTCCATATCTAAAATTGGCGGTTTTCCTCTGATAAGCTTCATCCTCCCAAATCTAGTATGTAGTTTCAGCTTACATGTCACCATCCTATGATCATCTGTGATATTGAAACTGTTCAAAACGGACACGTCTTGCAGATGTTCCCTTCTTTTCGCTAAAACGTAGTCTATTTCGTTTTAGACCCATTTGGGCCTTTCCATGTCCACTTCCTCTAGGGCGGTTTCTTCAAACATGTATTGGAAATGAACAGTCTGTTAGCCTGAGAATTCCACTAACTCCTCTCTTCTCTTGTTTCTTTTGCCAACTACAAAGTTTCCCACTTTCGTGTCGAATAATGGTAATGATAATACTAACAGTGACAGACTGGTAGCTTGTTCTATAATAAAAATAATTTATTTAGTCTATTGTACGAACCTAGTATATTTTTCTTAAATATTTCTTTTTGGTACAAAAAGCTTGTATGAAAATATAATGTCAGAAACATGAAGAAGTCGTATAATATAAAACTGTAAATTTTTCATATTTTGCTTTGCATATTGTTATGTGGAATTTCGTTATGCGATTATTGTCATTCTTGCTTATCGTTGTATTATGCGGATAAAAATGTGAACATTCAATGCTTGCTATGTTGGAGTCTTCATTTAAATGTGCCGGAGTTGAAGAGGACACACCGGCCACTTATATAGCTTTAGTTTTTCATATATTCTTACATGCATAAGATGGCAAAGAAAGGTCAGAAAGACATTTTAGAATACCAAGACGGGCTCTGTGGTGGACAAATACTGTGTGCGTGAGTTTTCTCGGCCCCTTTCTTCCCACTTTCTTCATTCCACCAATTATCCCATAATCATTCCATTCGGCCTAAGCCAAAGTTGCCTAAAGGCCTTAAAATTAAATTCAAATTCAAAATTTAGGAGTTAGTGAGGGGCTTCCTAAAGGAATAAGAGAGTAAAGAATCAGAGGGAAAGGGAAAATAAAATAATAATAATAAAACAAATAATGAAGATGATGAATGGAGAAAGAAGAATAAAGATAAAAGTGAAAATAGAGACGAAACGAAGAAGAAAATGGAAGAAGAAGCACAGAAGAAGAAACTTCTCTGCACAGAGTTACATGCAGTTAAGGTCAGGATCATGATTGGGGGAGAGGATAGAGATGCATGCCCCCATCTCTTTCTAACTGTGGCAGGTGGGTCAGGATTCAGAATTTTCATGCTGACTCGGAAGGTTTCATCAAAGGTGCAGGTACGGGAAGGTGCGGATGTTGTGATTTGAAGGAGTAGCGATGGTTGTTGATGTGGATTATTAGGTGTGTTTGGGCTTCTCCAACGTAAAAGGCGGAACATATGTTACAGAATGAAAGGTAAATGAGACTGGAAGATATGCAACTGCCCGAGTGTCGGAAATATTTTGTCTTGTAAGTGACGGAATGTTCGATGATCATACTGGGATCAACAATAGGACAGGTTCTGGAGCAGGGTCTATTTCACTTGCCAGATTTGGAGAAAGGGGGCGCGGTGGACCCAGTTCTGGTGAGAATCGTGTTGATATTCGGGGATCTGTAGTAGACTAGTCTGGGCCATGATGGGAAAACTCTTTCAGTTTCAGGTGAAGCAGTGAATATGAGGAGCTTTTGGAGAGTCTGAAGGCTGGTGTGGTACTGCGTGAGAAGATTGGGAGCAAAGGGAGCTTCGCGGAAAGGTCGGTTGGAATTAGGATGATTTCTGACACAGTCCAATTGTTTACGGTTGAAGTGAGTGCAATATCTACGGTCGATGAAAACTGAGGAGAGGGTACTGAAATAATTTTGAAGTAGGTAGTTAGAGGAGCAGTTGCGGGAGCCCCGGACAGCAAGAGCGTATGGGAAAGACCGTTTGGTATGGTATGGATGGGAGCTGTTGAAATGAAGATATAGCTGTTGGTAGGTTTGATGTGTATGAGGAAGTCTATTGTTCTTGAACCAGACATCCACAACTAGGAAAGTTATGTATTCCCTGGAGAAGGACCAAGTGAATTTGATGGGAAAGGTGCAGTTGAAGTTTTGCACTAATGTTTCCATGGTGACTTCTTAGCACCGATCCCGTACCAGCCCTCTATCCATTTTCTCTCCGAACATGCGAAAACGCTTTTGCGAAACGTTGTCGCTTTTCTATTATGTTTGTCATATTTGTGTACGCCTGTCTTGGTATTCTATAATGTAAGTACATTTTTCTAATTTTTTTACCATGATTCTGAAATAAGATTACATTCTTAATACTGCCTCACATGATTTGTCTCCTGAGTTTCTATTGACCCTGTTCAGGTATAAAATAAACTTGATTGTTGTTGTAAAATACAATAAACCAGTTTGTATTCATTTAAATGAAGTTACCTGTTGAATTTTCTCTTACCTGAAGCACAGTTCCTTTCACTTTACATCTTAACACAACTTCTTGCTATCAGAGCGGGATGTTTTTCTTTAAAATGAAGAACTTATCGGATTTAATGTACGTGTGTTTCTGTAATAGTTGCGTCTATGTTCGTTTATTGCGAAAGAAGAGATAATGGTTTCTTTTTTTAAGATGCTTCGTGCTATTAAGAATGTTCATATAATACAATACATATGTTGATTATACATATATCTACTATCCTTACTATAGAGTATAGTATTGTCTAATATGCAATTGCCATTCTTATTATTCGGTCTCTTTTTGTTTGTTTTCAGGATTTCTGTTTTCGATAAAGGTGAGACGTCCAAAACTTGTGGCAAGGATGGCACACAGCCTGTTAGAGCTTCAAATAAGGCTACAGAAAGTGAAAATGTGGCGAATGTTGGAGTTGTGAAACGTACGGATTGTGATGATCACTTGTTTAGTTGTGACGTGTGTCTCAAATCATTTAAGACTAGGGCCCTTCTGATAACACACACAAGAATACATGCAGGGGAAAGACGTAAGTGCAAAATCTGCAGAAAAGCGTTCCGTCAATTAGGACACTTTAAAACCTATTATTCGTGGAGTTGGACTGCGTTGCCTTTCATATGCACAGCGTGCCATGATATTTATTATAAAGATATTAATTGGAGAGTACAGTTTAGGAGGAATATGCAGGGTGATGTACTACACTTTGGGAACGAAGCATATTTTTAAAAAGTGCATTTTGAAATTAGTTAGAAGATTATTATAGTACTGCATAAAATAGTTAATGTGAGGCGATAAGTTATGAGATTTTCTTTTTTTCAGGTTTAATACATTGTAGAAACGTTTGTGGGAAACTGTTTCCATTAATTTCCTTTTAGATGTACATGGAAATGGCTATATTACGTAAGATTATATTTGTTTCTCTTAGGATAATCATTATTTTGTAATATTCATAGTTCGTCACGTTTATTCCTATTCATCTTGCGTCTCAGTCGCTATTTGTGAAGCAATAAATCATAATCTTTATGAGTTATGCAGATGTTTCTTTTATTTGTTGTTGCTTGTAAATGTGTGCACATTCTGTATTGTTTATTTTTGTGCAGTTTCTTAATTTTGTTGGGAATTCTAATTGCTGTACTGTGATCTGCTTTTCTAAATTGTTTTGAAACTAATCCTGTGTGTTGCTGATCCGTTCCACCTCAATTCAGGCAGCCTAGAAAGAAACTGTACCGGTCAGGTCAGATTTTGTCAATTATTTTCCTGTGAGCTTTTTGTTGAAATTTATTAGACTTTATTTTTTTTCGAAAGAAAAAATAATCCTACCGAGATATTACTTAAAAGTTTATTGTTGATAATTATTAAAGCTCAAAACGTGCTATGCTGTATTATTTTTGACAAATGAAGGGTGTGAGGCAAAAACATGGTAACCCACAAATGTTTATTTTTTGAGATATTCAGCACCCGATAGAAAGGAATCATACCTCGTCGTTTAATGTTGTCCGGCTTCAAATTGTGCTCCAGAGATGGCAGCAGTATTTACTTCTGGTAAGCCTATTGTAACATTTTGGGATTCATAAGGAGGTAACCAACAATTAAGATGGCGGGAAACGAGGAGCAGTATACCAGCTTGCCACTAAAAAGGAAAATAATTTGTAAAGGTTAAACATTTCTTACAGCGAGTTCAGTGAAAAGATTTATTCTTGAGTGACTTAGGCAGCGAATATTATGGTATAAATAATAAAACATGGTAACCCACACAGCAGCATGAAAAATAGAAATTCGTTATTTTGATTTGGCACAATTATTTTAAGCCTTTATGTATAGCTTTACGTGAAATATCAGCTTTCAGCCAATAAAAATGACTTGTGCAGCAGTAAAAATCTAATTTCTTAAAAGTTTAGCATTGTGGGTTACCATGTTCTTGCCTCACACCCTTCAAATCATGTTGTCACTTTTGTATAGATGTTACTGTCGGTGCATGTTCATTTTATAGTGCCTAGTTTCGGAGTTGGAGTCCCTATCCATACTTTTGGCAGTCCCGGTTGGGCTAGAAACAACAAAACTGCAAGAGTTTTTTTGTTTTTTTTTTAATTGAAAGCATGTAATGGCGTATGTCTTTGGGCAAATGAACAAACAAAAAAAAAGTCTCAGAATTTCATTTAGTAGACTGGAAACCCTTGCAAGGTTCGCCAAAAGTAATTTTCGAAGCATGGTCATCCATACCTCCAGCGTTAAACCAGCATAGCATTCAGAGAAACCTTAGTTATACCAAAGCAAAATAATGAAAGAATACGTCTCTCGCGACATACCTGAATTAGTGTATTGACGCAACAGTAGTGTAGTTGGTTTATAGGACAGAACCGGGCCAAGGTTTCCCTTTTCCGGTCCTCCAGCAGACTGTAAACAGGATAGAGCCAAGTTGATTGGTTTCCTCTTTTCAGTTCTCCAGCAGAATGGACGATTCCACAATTGTAACACAAATTATACTATTTTATGACCTCAGTACTTAGCCACACTGATTTCTTCCTGAAATACAGATTAAAGTCATTAACAATTGTTCTGGAAGCACATCTTCTATCCCCCAAAAGAAATTCCTTTCTAGACAACTGATCTTGTTATCCCCCAGTTGCGTGGAATGGTGTCAGTCCCTTCGGTCTGGTTCCTCTAGGATCGGTCGTGCGGAATCGCATTGCCTGTTCCCATTCATCTGTTTGGCATCCGGTTTTATACCATTCATTGCCACCAAAACTTCGATTCTGGTTCGTACTAAATCATGTTGATTTAACATTTTCCACCAAAGACAGGAAATTGCAAAAGTGATGAATTGACACTTATAACCACGTATAATCGGTAGAAATTAATATTGCGAAAGTTTTCCTTGACATTCATGGTAAAGTTTATAGGCATGATGCTGCGTAAGATTCCTGTGACAAAATTGTCAATTCCGCGTTTTTATATAGCAACTAATTAACAAAAAGAAGTTTTTTTTATATTATAGATATTTGTGTGTAGTTTGAGATGTCAAAAGATTATTCCCATGTTGTTTGTACAGGGTGGACAAAAATTCTAACAACTTTGAAAAAAATCTATTTTTTCCGGAAATTTTTTACTCTATTCTGTAACAAAGTACGTACTCGTTATTTACCACTTCTAGGTACTTTATCGAAAAAAAATACCTTAAGGAGGTTGGAAATGTTACTTGCACTGTCACAACAATGGAGAATTGATTGTTTTTTAAAAGTTCGCCATATTTTGACACAATGTTTTTAAAAAAAATACATTAAAAATGATTTGTCACCAAAGATGAGATACTTGTGTGTTCCAGCAATTCACCAAGTTGTATTATCGACCAATAAAGGTTTAAATGTTATGGTTAAATGTTTGCTGCAAATTTTGGTTATTTTGAAAAGTCGGCTATATTTAGACCCCATTTTCTCAGAGAACATATAGATTCTTCATTTTAGTGGAGAAACTTACATGTTGTAAAAGCTGACCAAGTTTCATAATCGATTAGGCATTGGTTTCGGTTTTACGTGTAAATGTTTCCTGCCAAAAGCTGCATTCTGAGACACTTTGGGAGCTACTGAATTTGATGGGAGGAAAGGAATTATTGGTGACTGAAGCGGTCTCTCCCGAAGAGTTTAGCGAACGTAATATTATGCAGGAAACATCGAGCCGTAAAATTCAACCAATGTCTGGTCGATTATGAAACTTGACCAATCTGTAAAACACATAAGTTTCAGCAGCAGAGATGGTGGAATTCAGGATCCTCTGAGGGCAAGGAAGAAAGGAATCACTTTCTTGGTGTGGTAAAGAGGGGAACTTGAGTAGTGTAAATACTGCATATGGTTGGTAGGTTTTATGTGAACGGAAGTAGTGAGGGTATTGTTTTCTAAAGTGATGTCCACGTCAAGGAATGTGACTTGTTAGAAATGGACCAAGTGAACTGGACAACACGGAATTGGTTCAATTGTTCTAGGAATGTCTTGAGACTGTTTTCACCATGAGTCCATAACATCATTATCTCATCCAAGAACCTTGCTTAGATTAACGGGATCAAAGGTTGAGTTTGCAGGAAATCATGTTCGTGCTTGCCCATAAACAGATTAGAATAACAAGGTGCCATTCTTGTACCCATAGCTGCTCCTCGGATCTGAAGGTAGTGTTTGTCGTCAAAGGTTAAGTTGTTGCATGTGAGAACTAGGTTAGCCAGATTAAGAAGGAAAGCTGTGAGTAGTAATCCGGTCACTTGGCTGACACTTTTGGAAGTTGCATGTTTTTCCCGTACCTGGCTGATAGCAAGGAGTCGATTTTCCAGGGCTGTACGATACGCTGTGTCGCCGTGTTTGTTTGCCATGTATAAAAGGCTACGCCACCTTTTTTGCATCCCCTTCGTAAAAGGCTATAAATATATTTTGCACCCCCTATTTATAAAAGACTACGGCACCTTTTTCATCCCCTAGCAAATATTCCATAAAAGACTAGGAAGCTCTTTTTCATTTCCTACGCAGCACCATAGCACAGATGGACTACGAACCCCTATTTAACATAGTAGAAATTTTATAAAAGACTATGACACCTTTTTTCATTCCCTATTTAACATAGCAGAGATTAACCCCACATAATGCACAAGGCTACGAAGCTACAGAGGCTACAATTCATTCCCTATTTAACATAGCAGGGATTAACCCCACAAAGTGCACAATAGACGAGATTCCATAAAAGACTACGGCAGCTTCTTTCATCCCCTATTTAACATAGCAGAAATTACCTAACCCACACATTTTATAAAAAGGCTACGACCCCTATTTAACATAGCAGAGATTACACAGGAATATAGGCTAGTTACGCCCTCCAACACTATGAAAGGCTACGACCCCTTTTTTTTCATCCCCTATTTAATATAGCACAGATTACACAGGATTTAATCCCACATAGCGCACAAGGATATGAAGCTACAGAAGCTACGATCAATTCCCTATTTATTCATTTATTTATCCACTGATCATGTTACATGATATGGGATTTGTCTAAACAATGAGACAAGACAATGTCTAGACAATGAGACAAGGCCGTTACATACAGTTCACAGTTATTTAAGTTGATATTATACAAAAATCCCGTCCTAATAACTACTAGGTTAGATTCAAATATTCAGTTACAGATAAAAGCAATGAGTAAGTTAATACTCTTTTAACTTCTTGCTAAATCCTCGCAAAGATAGTTCATCTTTTATTGCCGATGGGAGAGCATTATACATGGAAGCACCTAAATGCATTTCACTCTTGTGGAATATGTTCGTGGTGTGACAGAAAAAGTGTACGTCGCTCTTATCGTGAGTATTGTAATGATGAACATCACTATTTATTTGAAAGTTTCTAGAATTATTTCTAATATATAGTAAGAGCTCATATAAGTATACACATGGCAAAGGTAATATTTTATTTTCCTGGAATAGCTTTCGGCATGGAGAATTTGTTTTCGCATCTGCTAAAATTCTAACCACGCGCTTCTGCAATCTAAATAGCGGTAAGGTTTTCGTATCATTTCCCCAGAACTTGATGCCGTATGTCATAGGAGAATGAAACAGCGCATAATATAGACTTTTAGCAGCTTCCAGACTTACTTTCTTGCTAACACTTCTAATTCCATAACATAGTCTGCTTAGTTTATTTACAGTATTCATAATGTGACTCTCCCAGGTTAAATTTAATTTAATTTCGACCCCCAAAAAGTTCGTATTTTCGACGTAGTTTATTGAATTATTGCCTATGTTAAGAGCGAGTTTAACAGGTCGTGCCGCAGTGTTACGAAAACTAATAGCTATGGATTTTCCTGTGTTCGTTATAAGTCCATTGTTGTTCAACCAAATAGATAGTTGATTTAACACTTGTGTACTTTTGTTAAACAGTGAATTTACATTATCACCCATTATTAATATATTAGTGTCATCTGCATATAAAGTAACAACACAGCCTTCTAACGATACTGCAAAGAGAAATAAGATGGGCCCCAAAATTGATCCTTGAGATACACCACAGGAAGTTATTTTTTCTGTTGAAGTATGATTCTGGAAAACATTATTTAAAATACCATATATTTCTACAACTTGTTTCCGATCCATAAGGTAACTTTGAAACCACTTATTAGCCAGTCCCCGAATACCATAAAACCACATTTTATTTAATAGAAGTTTATGGTTGACCATATCAAAGGCTTTTGAGAGGTCTAAAAAGATGCCTGCGCAAAGTTCTTTCCGTTCTAAACAACTTCTAACTTCTTCCTGGAAATCATATATCACCGTGTCCGTAAATTTATCTTTGAGAAAACCGTGCTGAGAGTTAGAAAATACAGAATGATTTAAAAGAAATGGAACTGAACGATTGTACATACCTTTTCTAGTATTTTTGCTATTATAGATAGTAGCGAAATAGGTCTATAGTTTTCTACTTTCTTCTGATCTCCTTTCTTATACAAAGGCTTCGCCTTCGCTACTTTCAATTTCGTCGGAAAGGTTCCTGTATCCATAGACACATTTGTGAGGTGACATAAAGGAGTTAGTAGTGACTCATAACAACTTTTCACTATACTATCTGATAAGTTATCTATATCTGAGCATAGTTTAATTTTTAGCCCTTTTATTATTGTTAATAATTCACTTTCGGTCACTGAATATAAAAAAAAATGTATTATGTACTGACGTTGTTTTCATTTTATGTACCGAATTTATGTTTGCTTTGTTTGAATTATTTACATTTATAAAGTATTCATTAGTAGTTTCAGCTACTTCCAAAGGGTCGGAAATCCTTTTGTCTTGACATTCTAATTTCTAAGGTAATAGATGGGGGCATTTTTGTTTTCATATTAAGTTAATCTTTTACATTCATTATTAGAGTTTACAATTTTTGAACTTAAAAAAGATCTTTTAGCTGCTATTAAGGTTTTACGATATTGTTTTTTCCGTAGATTATAATTATTATAAGTTTCATCCGTTCTATTACGTTTCCATATTTCATAAAGAGCCCTAGTTTCATGTTTTGTACGCAGGAGAGAAGGTGTTATCCATTTACATTTATTAGTATGGTTATTTAATTTCTTTCTTTTTCTTTTTATAATCGAGAAAGCAATTTCAAAATTGTGTTTGATTTTAGATTCTATTCTTTTATATATTTCATTTGCATCCCTGCTTGTATACACGTCCCCCCAAAATTCATTACAAAGCAAATACCGAAAACATTTTACACTCTCCTCGTTGTACTTTCTAAATATTTCGTAACTAGTAATTTCTTTATCATCACGTGCAGAACACTTTTGTGTTCGTTTCGTTTCTCTGAGTATTTGAGCCTCGTGATCCGAAAATCCAGTGTGAATAACAAAAGCTTGACACGAGACAAAATTGGTACTTACTAATATTTGGTCTAGTGCAGTTTCCGAATGATTTGTAATCCTAGTAGGTTCTTTAATTGTGATTTGTAAGTCATACATTGCTAATATAGATTGCAATTCTAGAGGAATCTTATTAGCTAGAAAATTTATGTTTAAATCCCCTACCACAATTGGCGTATATTTACTTTCCCGGTAAAAATCAAATATTGTTGCAAGGTTATCAATTAATCATTGTACATTACTGTTACGCGTCCTATATATACAAATTACTACAACATTTATGTCTGAGAGTTCCACAATACTACTCTTGAATTTCTTTTCTGCATTCAGTTGACTGAACCTTTAACATAGCAGAGATTACATAAAAGACTACGAAGCTCTTTCTCAACCCCTGCACAGCACCATAGCAGAGATTACACATGCAACGGGTTTATAAGCACATAACAGAGATTATAACACAGCCCCTAGCAGATAATTACATACACATTTTCCCAACCCCTATTTAACATAGCACAGGCTTCGGTATTTTCGCCCACACCTAGAGATTACACAGATACACAGGAATATATGTTAGTACACCAGTGCACGATTCGAAGCTCTTTTTCAGCCCCTACACAGCACAGTTCTAGGCTATTTACGAAGTTCTTTTTGCAACCCTTATTTCCACCCCCACCTAGAGATTACACCACTGCACGATAGCAGAAATTACACAAATACACAGGAATATATGCTAGTTAACCTAACCCAAATAACATGGAATAGGAGACTACGAAGATCTTTACATAGCTGCGATTACAACAGAAATCTGAAGTCAGTTTCTACACCACACCTTAGGCAAAAGTCAGATATTTTAACATTGTATATCTCGTAAACGGCTATACATATCGAAGTTCTGTTTTCACCATCATAATCTATCTAAATCCAAAGTTTGGTGATGATCCGACAAAATTTTGGCAATTAGGAGCCATTAGCCAGAGGTCAACGGTCAAATAATTAACCCTGTATATCTCGTAAACGGCTAGACATATTGAGATTCTGTTTTCACATTTGGTATGAGGGCGTTGAATACTACATGTGAAAGAATTGGTGACCTCGAGGTCAGAGGCCAAATTTGAGGTCAGTTTGCTAACTTCGCCCCATGATCATAGAATAATGAAACTTATAATGCAATTTATTTTAGTCCTGAGAATGTCAAATATGAAAACAACTTCTTTCTACCTATTGTCGATTCCAAAATATGGCGGTTCGAATTTTGACATTTTAGACGCAGAAATGAGAAAGTCCCAGATTGTATGTTATTTGGGTCGGTGATGCAGAATATGAAATTTGCTTCTTTGCTTCTTCTTTCGAAGATATGGCGGTTCGAATTTTGTCGAATTTTTTTCATTTTAGACGCAGAAATAAGAAACTTGCAGATTATATGTTATTTGGGTTGGTGATGCACAATATGAAATTTACTTATCTCTACCACCTACCCTTTCCATGATATAGCGGTTTGAATTTGTCGAATTTTGACAGTTTAGACGTAGAATTGAGAAACTGACAAATTATATGTTATTGGAGTTGGTGATGGAGAATATGAAATTTTGTATATTTCTACCACCTACCCTTTCCATAATATAGCGGTTTGAATTTTTCGAATTTTAGACGCATCGAATGTGACAATTTTCTTCTTTCTATTATCTACCCTTTCCAAAATATAGCGGTTCAAATTTTGCTCTTTAGTTCTCAGAACTATGAAACTCGCAAATTATATGTTATTCGGATTGGTAATGCTTCCATAATATGACAGTTTGAATTGAGAAACCCGCAAATTGGCTCTGTGATGTTTGCTTCCACCTGCGTCTACACTCCTCTCTAGTCAAATTCACAACACCATAAATGCGTCTAACTGTCCATATATTTACCATGCTGCAGGCAAGCGGGGTA
>JAGDQP010049430.1:3665-14502 GCA_022664845.1 Lepisma saccharinum | reverse complement strand
CCCGAGTCTTAGATGTCCGAAGGCCATAAATAAAATATAATTCGAAGCCTGCAGTCGAAGTTTCCTAGGGTTTCCCTCAGATTCAAAAGCGACGTACAGCAATGTTTCGCAGTGTTCGATTTTTAGCGGGGGAAGATGGGGATTTCCTCCTCTCTGCAAACTCATCCCTGGTTCTGCTTACAATATATAACCTTTATCCCGAGATATGGATGACCCCAAAATACCGTAAAATATATATCTCACTAATCCCCCCCTCTCTCTGAAAATTGCATAAGTCGAGCATTGATACACGGTAAGTAAATTTCTGGCTGACACTTTCCTAATCTTCTACCTAACTCATCCCGACATGCGCCAAAGAGGCCTAAACCTCATAATTAAATTTAATCGAAGCAATTATTACATAATACGTATGTTTGTTAATATGTTCATTTGTACTGTCAAATAGTCCTCATTTATAGGCGAAGGAATTTCAACTATTCACTTTTAAACATATGTGTATAATTATTAGCGAAGAAAATATTGTAACTGAATATTTAAAAACTCCGATAATTACATAGAATAGTGTTCCAACAGTTATATTATGAACAACTCTATCAAGTTCTAACGGCAGTCCATCACTCTAGTACATAGGTAACAAGCTA
This sequence comes from Lepisma saccharinum, assembly GCA_022664845.1. Classification (NCBI taxonomy): domain Eukaryota; kingdom Metazoa; phylum Arthropoda; class Insecta; order Zygentoma; family Lepismatidae; genus Lepisma; species Lepisma saccharinum. The sequence continues at coordinate 13,861 of JAGDQP010049430.1, read as the reverse complement.
CAGAGAATAAATTTGTCGAAAATGTAATTTTACACTAATTTTTGAAGGTCTGGTACAAATAAGTCCCACTTAGAAAGCTTTTTCCAAAACTTAAGTTTAACTGCCATTTTTTTACTAATGTTTTAAAATAGAAGTTACAGCTTTAAATGCTGAGAAAAAGGAGCCGTTGTGCTAATCCCTGTTTCACTGTGTGTTGAATTGAAGTCTATGTTACGTCATTCTGTTCCACCATGCTCTACGGACAAGTTTTAACGTATTTGTATTTTATCACAATATACGCAAAATGTCATATGGATGTTTGTTCGCGCATATCCTTCAATTTAATAACTCACCCCAACAACATTGTAACCAACATAAGCTAAATTGTAAACGTGACAAGAGATAACTTGTCATATTACTTTCTGTTTCAGTGTTCATATACCAACACACATTTTACAGTACAGGAAACAGAGCCATCTCTTGAGATATCCTAAAACTACCACTACTACTATATTATGGATGACCAATAAACATGATTATATCTTTACATCACTGTTGAAAAAACAAATATTGCTTACAATGTTCTTTGCGTTCTAGTATTAATTCATTACGATTTCCTATCAACTGATGCTAAATATTATCTTAAATTTGTTGACAGAATTATTACAAAATATGAAGTTGTTCAAACACTGTATAACTACATTAACGTAAATCAGGAGAAATTAAATTATAACTCTCATTTTTTTTAAATTTAGTACCTAATACCTAATCAACTAAAGGTGTCATCTCTTGTTAGTTATTCCAATCTGCATTGAGTTCCATTTACTTTGAATACATTTGAGCATCTTAGATGTATTAGGACAAACTGAAATTAGGCAGGTGTTATACGTTATGTTTAACTTTCTCGTCACTGTCTATTTGAATGTACGACGTTACAAACCAGGCAGGTGAAAACCCAGTAAGTTTTAGATCATATTTTATACACTGCCTCAGATTTTTGCTCTCGGACTATACAATAACAAACACTTGACTGCATACTGACAGTTGTGTATGGGGATTTGTCTAGGATTTTCAGCTTGAGAGACGCTGTAAATGGAGTTTTGCAAGGTTTCTATCGATTTTTCACTGGAAAAAATTTAAAGATGGGGAAATATTCTCGACAATTTGGAGTGACACCCCTACAGAGAGGGAGAGTCTGGGGGAATCACTGGATGTGTAGTCTAGGTACGAAGTTCTCTAAAACAAATTTTCTGCATATCCCTTTCTCGTTCAATGTTTTGATACTTATGTTCTTTTCAGATACAATAACCAAAGATAACCAACCAAGCTGAACATGAACAGACCGTGATTTTCCGTTAGCTTTATTAAGATGAGGATTACGTCAGAAGCCAACCTTATACAGTTTAAAGTGGACACCGACCTTTACGTTCAGGTTTCAATATAAGATTAATTATCAAAAGGTGAATCTGCGAGACAAAATGGTGGAGTATTAACTTTAGAATTAATAGATATATTTCGAGTTAATAAAAAGTTAGCTAGTCTCTTGTTCTGGGAGAACTCAGCAAAAAGGAGTTAATGTCAAAAAATTGATATACTCACTTATGACAGATTTATAAACCACTTTTTGAATAGGCTATTTCATATTAAACCATGTTCTCACATATAATGCACAAGTTTATGGTTTGAGGTAAAAAATATAGCAGAGAAACAGAATGTTCGAACCGGTGGAAATAATCGTTTTGTAGCAATGCCAGAGGTGAAGTAGAATGATTTTCCTAAAACAGCCATTCTGTCACCTTTGTCCAATGGCTACTACCACAGTATATTCACAATTCTCGCTCTTTACGGATCAAACAATGACGCAATCTATTGCTACAATGACTGCACTGTTTTCAGAGAAATACTACCACAGAGTTAATGTTAATTATTATAGTTTACGATTATCCATACATTTAGGAAATGAAATATAACCACATTACAAAGCGACGAAGGGAAACACACACAAACGCTGCTCGTCGCCTAATGCTGTATTTGTACATTTTGCAGATATTGTGTGTGGCATTGTGAGGGATGAATGAGTTGGTATGCACTTCGGTTAGAAAGTAATCCCTTTAACGGTTCGTTGACACTTATTTAACAGTAGTTTTGCAAACACGTTGTGGTTTGGCAAAATCTTTTGACGCCAGTTCATCAGAGGTACGCCTCTGGTTACGATTATGTGCTTGTTGAATCATGTGAGAGAGGTTAACAGGATTACTGTTGCAACTCTTTGTGTGATACACAGAGAATATCTCACATTTGGTGCAGAAATGGGAATAGACAAAACACACTTTATTTATTTTCCATATTTAAATACGTGTATTTAAACATTTCTTTGTACAACATATTATATGTGTTAAAATTCTAGTTGGTTCTATCTTTGCCTTGCATGTAACATAAAATCAATATTAATAGCTAACCAATCAATCTAATTTGAACTCCAGTTTCCGACTTTATGCCCTCGTAGTAATTTGAGAAGGATAATAGATGGAGCTAGTAGCTGATAAATTAAAAACATAAATAATTAACATTTCGAATAGTTATTTAAAAGTAGTGCTTGTTTCACTTAAATACGATGTGGGTTTTCTTATTCATGAAACAGTTGGAGCAGTATCCATTGTTGTTACATGTAAGGTATTTAACATTTGTGCACGTAAGTTACGCTAACATTACTTAAACTTTTATATGTAGGTTATTTAACATTTGTGCACGTAAATTGCTCTTACATCACTTAAACTTTCAACTATCCCTAACGATGAATATTTTGTTTTTGTTGAGCCATTGATAAGGATTTGATATTCCAGTTTTATCTGTTTCAGTCTGCCTTTCAGTCCGTCGACAAACTTCCAATGCAGGGAATACTAACTCAGGAACTAACTCCTAAGGTTATAATGGTGGATGAAGTGTTATTTTCAAGGTTTTGGTCCAGGCCGCAAAATCGTATATACCCGTTCACCGCTACACTTCAACTCAAGAGCTACTAAGGATATATAAGTGGTTGAGATGCCATAGAAAAAGCTTTGATGAGACAAGGTCCCTATATGTCACTTCTGTCCGTACGTCGACAAATTTTAGCTTACTCACTACTAGTGTTAGAATAGTGGTTCCTCTTCTATCAATGGAACTCTGGAGCCTTGGCAATTATTGGAAGCATCGTTGCACTCACTTGCTTTATTCATGAATTCTTGAAACTTCGAATTAAAGAGCATCCGCTATATTATTATAAGAATGAAATGAAAAAAAAAATGTTTTGGCAGAACATAATTATATATGTGAAGAACCATTTCTTTCCAGGACACAAATGTATTACTAAAGCAATGATTATTTAGACTGACTTATAAAGAAAAATTTAAAATAACAATACATGTACAAAAAAACTTCAACAAAAATGACAGTTATAAATTTAATCAAATTTTAACAATAATCGCAAATATAAAATCCCATTTATGATCTATCTGAGGATATCGAAAAACGATTTTAAAATCTTTATAAAAATAGAAGGTAAGTGACATAAACACAAAAATCCCGACTAAAATACTTCATTATTCTAGCATTACTATGACATGAGATCATACCCATATAAATTAGTAGATATTTGTGTAACCTTATTGTACTATCTACCGTGAGTTTCTACTCTCTCGGTTTCTGAATCTTATATCTTCTAAATGGGTTAATTTTCTGAAAGTACCCCATTACCTGCCTATTGAGATCTCCAAGTGGATTGATTGAGTTTCAGTAAATCTCCATTCGCTTGTTGAATGAGAGAAAGACAAGGTGCGCTCTCAAATGTGGATTAAAGTTATCGTAACTGTTATCGCAAGCTTGCTCTGTCCTCCAAGAAGCGATTTTCAGTAAGTCTTCCGTTTAGGTTGTCATTGTGGTTTCTCATGATAGCCCCAAAACTGTATGTATAAGAAATAAAATTGATATTTCCTAACCAACTTTCAAAATGGCTTTGGTAAGATATAGTCACAGTGGATATTTGTATCGCATTTCATGACTTAATTACCATATTATAACGAATTATGTAAACAAAACTACCATTAAGGAAGCTAATAATAGTAATAACAAAACTATGTGAGACTTTTTAGATTCAGCTCGATAAACATTTCAGGATTCTGGAGGCGAAGAAAATAGTCAAGAGTGGGATTATTATATTAGATAGTTGTAATTGATCATGATGTAGACAAGTTTGTTTTAGAGAATTATGATATCACACTTGGTTTTCTCTTACAAATGTGTTAAAATATGATAAATACGTAATACTCACTAAATATATACTAAATCATTCAATAATTGATTATTTAATAGACAACAGATTATTACAAAGATTCTGAGAAGATCCAGATTTCTATTGTATTCGAGTAGAATTTATGGCTATATGCAATAGAATGACTTTTTGGAGGCAAACAGATTCGAATTATGGTGCCGGTCCTTCTGAGTGACGATTTCCCCGAGTCAACAGTCCAATATCCGTATCATATCGGTCCTTGGCGCTCACTTCATCGTACATAATTTCACGTACTAGCAACGGGATAAAAGTCTAGTTCTTAGTCTGACCAAGCAATAAATCTTGGTCATAAATCCAATAGTGAACTAGCTATGCTGAAACCGAAAAAAATGCCGTAATATTTAGACAAATAATGACAAAAACCGTTGTCAAATTATCCAATCACAATCCACGATTTTCCATAAATATAAATTCAATTAAAATCTATGACTGAGGGTCTTCCGAATTTTGTTGTTTCTCTTTACGAGAATTTGATCGTCAAAGCATTTATCTTAAATCAACAGACAATAGTAAAACTTGCCTTAAAGGTGCATTCCTAAGACATAAATTCTTGTACAATATTCTCAGGAACTCACGTTTCAAATTATTACCATTACATTTAAACACCATGAATACGTTTTAAAATAAATTACTGTATGCGAGCAATGTCCTTAGCTTTGAAATGTCAGTTTAACGCCACAGAGAATGTTATTAAATGTCTGCACACATAAACGTGCAAAGAATTTAGTCGCGATGCAAAATGTTAACAGACGCTAGAAGCTAGAGTACTACTCGTATCGACAACGTTAGGACTCGCTCTTACTATACAGCAGCTCCGATTAAAAACAATTGAAGGGAAAAGACATAAACTTGCTGGATATTTGATATATTTGGCACTATTTTTATATTATTGAGCACTGAAGTCTTCATTTGGCAGATCAAGTTACGTATTAATAATTAATCATCGCCCATGTGTGTCTTAGCGTACGATAAATGTTTCCTTGAAACTAGAAATCGTCAGCAAAAGTGTTCACCATTTCCCTGCAACCATATCATCCACCTTCAACACACGATTATTTTGTTTTTTGTGTCATGGATTAATCAATTCGATTATTAATTCTTACATCCTAATTACGGTATATTAGTGTTTGTTTCATAAATCTCAAGTCGTCCCATTCACCTGCAGATTTTCTTTTCGGTGTCTTCTACTCTTCTATAACTCGGTCACTTTATTCAGTATAACGAAGTGTGTAGCCAAACATATTCTGGATTTTGTTTTTATAAATTCCCAATCAATAGTTTTTTTTTTAATTATTTTTCATTTTCCTTTTGTTTATCTCTAAAACCTCATTTTGCATCCAATTCTCGTGATCTAGCAAATAAAATTGCAGCCTTCCGATCGGCATTGGAGATAACAGGTTTAGAGAGCACCTGGCCGCTATCCTGATTGTGATTTTCGAGGCATTTCCTCAGTTCCATCATACAAGTACCACAGATGGTCACACGAATAAGAACTTTTCCAATTCTTTGCTTGGAAAAGTGCTAGACTACGTAATAATTTAATGATGATCTTACGCCGTAGAAGCCAGTCAGTGCTCAGGAACGTACATTTTGAAAAGTATTCTAAATTACATTATATCGCTAATACTTAAAGCACTTATAGATTATTAGCCTTCTACGTTTAGTCTTGTATTGTTTATTCAATCCTAGATTTTGCTGCATAACTAAAGTTTGAATATATATAATTGTAAGCTCTTATTCATATTGAAGAACAGAAGACACAAACGAAATAGGTTAAATCAAGTTGCTATGAAGGTATGAAAGGGAGAATGAATAATAAGAAAATCAGCAACTGTTTGAAATACGAGTAGAATGTTGCCTTATCAAGAACACCATGTTACAATCTTCCCGAAATATGTTCCTTGACCGACCCGAAATTACATTTTGTATACACTACTTAGTAACAATATCTTATAGAGATAAAATGTGTTTGGAGAAACTATTAAGGTAGAGTAGACTCAAACAATCAATGATCAAGTGACAATATCGATAAAATGTTTAGACTCCCAGGAACCCATGAATATCTTAGGTATCGTTAATCATTTCTTTAATATGCTTTCAAGACTCTTCCGATTTGTTGTATGTTATATTGAATTTCTATCAAGACGCGACTATAAACTCCTCAGGCGTAGATGTTGTGTTAGTGTTTAACTTAGAAGTGCTATAATTGAGTATTAAAGCTATTTAAGAGTTCTGATGAATATACTTTGCTATGATTAGTCTAACAATTATGATCAAAATCACAATTTTGAGGGATGGCGTCCCTCGGTAAACACTCCTTAGTAACCAGGTAGCCGTGTGTAACGGACAGCGTCCTTATTTATCTACCATATCGGTATTCGACTGGTGAACTATGGAAACCCTCGAAAAATGTCAGCTAGTATGTTCGTCAGCAGGACTCGGATCTACATGCCTCGGAATACTGTTCCGGAATCCTTGAGTGTAACCACTAGAACATTAAGCTTGGTCAATATTTATTATATTTTCAATTAATTGCATCAAATAGTAGATAAGACTTACATTCATTCATCACATTAACTTACATTTGTATAAGCTAAATTAATACATTATTTACATATGGAGATGTTTCAGCGTCAATCGACATTTCGTTCATGCTTCAATACATTACAAGTAGTGTCACGATTATATTATGATATTTTAAGTATATATGTTTTACTAGATATAACTCTTTAACTTGTTAGAATTAAATGGTTTTGTAATTGGTTGTCATTTTCTAGTCATCATTTCTAATGAAGAAAATATTTAATTCAGTGTTATTGGAAAATGTTTAATTTAGTATTTCCTTTTGTATGGTTACGGATAGACAAATTGGTTTCGCACTCTAATTTTCACTGTCATGTAATTGACATTGCACAGTAAAAATAAAAGCAGAAACTCGAATGACTGTACCAAAACTGACAGAGTGCTAGATGGCTCAGTATTCGGAAAGTTCTGAGGTCGATATCAGTGGCCAAACATCCTCTCTAATATTTCCGTAAGTCATATCAGGCTTTTTTACTGGGAATATACCCTCAAACTAGATCCACCCCTAACTTCCTTCCCAAATCTTCTCTCTCTAACGGTCATGACGTTAGTTCACTAAAAGTTATTAATAGAACTCCAAATTCTCCTCTAGTCATCCACCACCACTCATACATTTTGTTAAACTGTGATTGTGACGTGATAAACGGAAACTGTTACTCAATAATTTGTCGAGTTATTACGACGTATGTGGCAATGACAAACAATGTATTGATGTTTCTATCTTCGCAACTAAGCACGTTTAAACATTTCGCCATAGGAACATTTTTGTTGAGATATAGATTGATGTTTAGATATACAGAGATCAATGGAAGAAATATTACTTGCAGCAAAAGACTTTTAACTTGTAAAAAGGTCTAAATTTAGAATATAGGGCAACGATATAACACCTCAAATAATATAGGGCATAGGATATCATTTTCTGTTTTAAATGCCAGTGGCTGTAATTTGAGCTACTTAAACGTGCTATTAAAAATATATTTTATATCATTACATTTTCGTTGTGATTAAAATTTCCAAATTTATTTATTTTACAATTTGTAGGCTAACACCATACTGAAAGAGATCTTATATTAATTAAATGAAAAGGTTGCATTACAAAAGACGACGAAATTTCTCATTAATGTTCATATACGCTCCTGCTAATTACAATAGTTCGCAATTCAGTAATATTATTCATGAAGAAAGAAATTTTATTAGATCATTAAAAAGCTTATTGAGTCGAGTGCAGGCAGAAATATATATACACACATACACACGCAGACTCGTCCACACACACATATAAAGTGCAGACAATATAAATATGTCTAGAGAATGGGCAGATGCCATACAACGTAATGTATAACAACTTATCGCTATTCAACATTGCTAAGCATAATTTTTGCTTTATTCAACAAAAAACGTAATAAAAACGTACAAGAGCGGTACCGAGGAAATGTGACTGGGAAGGAGACAAGCTTCTCGGAACAGTTTAAAATTCAACCATAAAACAGAAAAAGCATTTATACACTCAAACATTCTCCCATCCAATACCTCCCGTCTCCTCTTCCACCCTGCAAGCATTTCGATTATACGCTCCTTCTAAAATGGTTCGTTTACGAACCATTAGTTCACGATAATAATTCTCACTTATATTGCCATTTTACCATCAATAATAATTCTCGTTTTTGCATGGCGTACTAAATCCATCTGCCAATTTTTTTTAAGAGTTTCCTTGTAGCCTCTTTCCGTGCACGATCATCCGCTCTTTTAACATGAAATAACCGAAATAGAGCGTGCATTATTATCATCATAATTCTAGCGATGATGATAATAATATTATTAATAATAAAAGTAAGAAATATGTTTTCGTAGTAAAGAAAGCGTCTAAAAATTTATGGATGAATCTTCTCAGTATATTGGAATTAAGAAATACAATAGCAAAATGAACAAAACAAAGAAAAGACAAGAAATATATTTTTAAAATTCACATTTATTTGTAGTTTTGATAAGAAGGTAGTTTGAAACACGTAGTTGAAAGCATTGAGAATCTCTTTTGTATGTTCCCTATTAAGGCGTTCTTTACATAGTAATCCCTCACATGAGTAAACATTGGATGACACTTCTTTTATTACGAAAGATTGTAGCATAAGTTATGTAATTGAGATGAGTGAGTTTCAAGAGTTGTTTTTAGGAGTCTTAATCACACAGCGCCATCTGATTTTCCTTGGAATATTCGAAAAACCTGTTTGAGTTTCTCCGCGATTTACAACTGGAAAATGAACAAACAAGCACAGAACATTTCCAGTTTTCAATACACTTTTCTTTCAGTCTAGATAACACATGTGATCTGTGATTTCTACAGCTTAACTGCAGTGTAAAGCAACGATTTGTGACGCTAAATGGACTCTGTATGTTCTAATGTATTTTGTTCGTTATATGGAGTTGCAATGCCGACGGACCTTTTTTTTTCTTTTTTTGTACCCGAATAATTGCTACAACAATCAAACGATTTCAACAAAGAACAAAGAAAAAGGACAAATCGGCACGGATAGACTGCTTTCAGCTTTCTTCTCTGAAGGTTTGAACTCTCTAGACTTGAATTGGTAGGAGAAGCATTGAAAACAAAATACACAGAAAAATATACTGAGTAACTGCTGCCATCTAACGTACGAAATCGTTACTTTAACCTAAGCTAAAACAATTACTGTCTTACTTAGTTAGCATTTGTGACTATATCCTCCTCGGAAATCCTAGTCATCAAAGGTGACAAGTCGATTCTAAAAGAGGTGACAGGGACTGTCGGTCACCATATGAAAATTTTTGGTTCGTTTTTATAAATATGTTTTTTTTTGTATTAATAGATAGTTCATATGCAATGGTCGAAGTGATACGTTAAGCGCCAGTATCCCATACCGACTCTGGTTTTCTAAAACTAACAGCATCCCGGAATTTTCGGACTGAAACTTTTGACTGTATATCATTAAAAACATAAACTAATTGGCTCAATATGTATTTTACAATACTATGACTCAAAGTTACCGAATAAATATTGCTATACTAGGAGCAGATAACTCTCACAAATCAATAAAAGTAGACAATACTTTGCATGCACTTTTTCCTTCGGCGAAATTTTAAACAATATTTGGGATAAATTAAAAAAAAAAATGTTATTTTACCTTTGCAAGTCGCAACTTATCACTGGTGCAAATAGTCTTTTCAGGTTTATTTGGATCTACATTTACTCCATAGAATGTCTGGGAATCCTACTATTTCCTTCACGAAATCCCTTGAGCATCCACTACACAATTCGGAATATGCATTTTTA
>JAGDQP010049429.1:0-11637 GCA_022664845.1 Lepisma saccharinum | reverse complement strand
TCCATATTACACACTACGTTGTTCTTCCATGTTTCACAATACGTTGCTCTTCAGCTTGGCACAACACGTTGTTCTATTTTGCACAATACGTTGTTCTTCACTTTTGTACTTTACGTTGTTCCTCCATTTTGCACATTACGCTGTTCTTCCATTTTGCACATTACGTTGTTCTTTCCTTTTGCACATTACGTTGTTCTTAAATGTTCCACATTACGTTGTTATTCGATGTTCCACATTACCTTGTTCTTCGATGCTTCACATTACGTTGTTCTTCGATGTTCCACATTACGTTGTTCTTCGATGTTCCACATTACGTTGTTCTTCCATGTTCCACATTACGTTGTTCTTCCATGTTCCACAATACGTTGTTCTTCAATTTTCCACAATACGTTGTTCTTCCCTTTTGCACAATACGTTGCTCTTCCCTTTTGCACATTAAGTTTTTCTTCCCTCTTGAACATTACGTTGTTCTTCGATGTTCCGCATTACGTTGTTCTTCGATGCTCGACATTACGTTGTTCTTCGATGCTCGACATTACGTTGTTCTTCGATGCTACACATTACGTTGTCAATCGATGCTCCACATTACGTTTTTCTTCGATGTTCCACATGACGTTGTTCTTCGTTGTTCCACATGACGTTGTTCTTCGATGTTCCACATTACCTTGTTCTTCGATGTTGCACATTACGTTGTTATTCCATGTTCTACATTACGTTGTTCTTCCATGTTCCACATTACGTTGTTCTTCCATGTTCAACAATACGTTGCTTTTCCATGTTCCACAATACGTTGTTCTTCTATTTTGCACTTTAACTTGTTCTTCGATGTTCCACATTACGTTGTTCTTCAATGTTCCACTTTAAGTTTCTCTTCGATGTTATACATTACGTTGTTCTTCCAAGTTCAACAATACGTTGTTCTTCCATATTCCACAATACTTTGTTCTTCACTTTTGCACAATACCTTGTTCTTCCCTTTTGCACATTACGTTTGTCTTCCCTCGTGAACATTACGTTGTTCTTCGATGCTCCACATTACGTTGTTAATCGATGCTCCACATTACGTTTTTCTTCGATGTTCCACATTACGTTGTTCTTCCAAGTTCCACAATACGTTGTTCATCCATGTTCCACATTACGTTGTTCTTCCATGTTCGACAATACGTTGTTTTTCCATGTTTTACAATACCTTGTTCTTCCCTTTAGCACAATACGTTGTTCTTCAATTTTGCACATTACGTCGTTCTTCCCTTTGCACATTGCGCTGTTCTTCCCTTTTGCACATTACATTGCTCTTCGATGTTCCGCATTATGTTGTTCTTCGATGTTCCACATTACTTTGTTCTTTGATGTACCACATTACGATGTTTTTCGATGCCCCACATGTTCTTCGATGTTCCACATTAAGTTGGTCTTCCCTGTTCCACATTATGTTGCTCTTCGATGTTTCACTTTACGTTGTTCTTGCATGTTCCACATTACGTTGTTCTTCCATGTTGCAGATTACGTTGTACTTCCATGTTCCGCATTAGTTGCTTTACCATGTTCCACATTACGTTCTTCTTCTATGTGCCCTGATACGTTGTTCTTCCAGGTTCCACAATACGTTGTTCTTCCCTTTGCACAATACGTTGTTCTTCGCTTTTGCACAATACGTTTTTCTTCCATGTTCCACATTACGTTGTTCTTCGATGCCCCACATTTCGTTTTTTCTTCGATGTTCTACATTAATTTGTTCTTCGATGTTCCACATTAAGCTGTTTTCCTTTTACCACTACGTTGTTCTTCCATGTTCCACATGAAGTTGTTCTTTCTTTTTCCACTACGTTGTTCTTCCATATTATATATTACGTTGTGCTTCCTTTTACTACATTACGTTCTTATTCCATGTTCCAAAATACGTTCTTCCATGTTCCACATTATGTTGTTCTTCCATGTTCCACATTATGTTGTTCTTTCACGTTTCACATTATAGTGTTCTTCCATATTCCACATTACGTTTTTCCATTTGCCGCATTACTTTCTTCCATTTTCCACATTACGTTCTTCCATTTTCCACATTACGTTCTTCCATATTCCACGTTACGTTCATCCATTTTCCACATTACGTTCTTCCTTTTAAAACATTACGTACTTCTATGTTCAAAATTAGGTTGTTCTTACATATTCCACACTAGGTTGTGCAGTATACCTCATTACGTTGTGTTTACCACATTACGTTATTCTTTTTCCACATTACATTCAATTCACTTTTAGAACATTAAGTTTTTCCATGTTGCACATTAGGTTCTTCCTTTTACCACTTTACGTTGTCCTTCCTTTTACCTCATTTTTTTCTTCCATTTTAAACATTGTTCTTCGATGTTCCACATTAAGTTGTTCTTCGATGTTTCACTTTACGTTGTTCTTGCATGTTCCACATTACGTTGTTCTTCCATGATCACAATTACGTTGTTCTTCCATGTTCCACAATACGTTTTTCTTGCTTTTAACACTAAGTTGTTGTTGCTTTTACCACTACGGTGTTCTTGCTTTTACCACTACGTTTTTCTTCCAGGTTCCACAATACGTTGTTCTTCCATTTTGAACAATGCATTGTCCTTCCCCTTTGCACAATACGCTGTTCTTCCATTTTGCACATTACGTTGTTCTTCCTTTTTGAACATCATGTTGTCCTTCGGCGTTCCACATTACGTTGTTCTTTGATATTCCTCATTACTTTGTTCTTCCCTTTGGCACAATACGTTGTTCTTCCCTTTTGCTAATTAAGTTGTTTTTCCGTTTTACACATTACGTTGTTCTTCCGATTTGCACATTACGTTTTTCTTCTCTTTTGCACATTACGTTGTTCTTCGATGCTCCACATTATGTTGTTCTTCGATGTTCCACATAAAATTGTTCTTCGATGTTCCACATTGCGTTGTTCTTCTGTGTTCCACATTACGCTGTTTTTCGATTTTCTACATTACGTTATCCTTCGATGTTCCAAATTACTTTGTTCATCGATGTTAAACATTACGTTGTTCTTGCATGTTCCACAATACGTTGTTCTTCCATGATCAACAATACGATGTTCTTCCATGTTCCACAAGATGTTATTCTTCCTTTTTGCTCAATACGTTGTTCTTCCCCTTTACACAATACGTTGTTCTTCCCTTTGCACAATACATTGCTCTTCAATTTTGCACATTACGTTGTTCTTCCCTTTTCCACAATACGTTGTTCATCCCTTTTCCACATTACGTTGTTCTTCGATGCTCCACATTACGTTGTTCTTCGGTGTTCCACATTACGCTGGTCTTCGATGTTCCACATTAAGTTGTCCTTCGATATTCCACATTACGTTGTTCTTCGATGTTCCATATTACGTTTTTTCGATGTTTCACACTACGATATACTTCGATGTTCCACAATACGTTGTTCTTCCACGTTCGACAATACTTTTTCTTCCCTTTTGAAAATTAAGTGGTTTTCCGTTTTCCACATTATGTTGTTCCTCTCATTTGCACATTACGTTGTTGTTCTCTTTTGCCCATCGCGTTGTACTTCGATCTTCCACATTACGTTGTTTTTCGATGCCCCACATGTTCCTCGATGTTCCACATTACGTTGGTCTTCACTGTTCCACATTATGTTGTACTTCGATGTTTCACTTAACGTTGTTCTTGCATGTTCCACATTACGTTGTTCTTCTATGTTGCATATTACGTTGCTCTTCCATGTTCCACAATAGTTGCTTTTCCATGCTCCACATTACGTTGTTCTTCTATGTGCAACGATACGTTGTTCTTCCAGGTTTCACAGCACGTTGTTCTTCCATGTTCCACAATACGTTGTTCTTCCCTTTTGCTCAATGCGTTGTTCTTCCGTTTTGCACAATACGTTGTTCTTCTCCTTTGCACAATACGTTATTCTTCCCTTTTGCTTTTTACTTTGTCCTTCCATGTTCCATATTACGTTGTACTTCGATGTTCCACATTACCTTGTTCTTCGGTGTTCCACATTACGCTGGTCTTCGATGTTCCACATTAAGTTGTTCTTCGATATTCCTCATTACGTTGTTCTTCGATGTTCCATATTACGTTTTCATTCAATGTTTCACACTACGCTGTTCTTCGATGTTCCACAATACGATGTTCTTCCACGTTCCACAATACTTTTTTCCCTTTTCCAAATTAAGTGGTTTTCCGTTTTCCACATTACGTTGTTCTTCTATGTGCCACGATACGTTGTTCTTCCAGGTTTCACAGCACGTTGTTCTTCGATGTTTCACATTAAGTTGTTCTTCGATGTTCCACACAACGTTTTCTTCGATGTTCCACAATACGTTGTTCTTCCATGTTCCACAATACGTTTTTCTTCCCTTTTGCAAATTAAGTGGTTTTCCGTTTTCCACATTACGTTGTTCTTCTCATTTGCACATTACGTTGTTCTTGTCTTTTGCAAATTACGTTGTTATTCGATGCTCCACATTATGTTGTTCTTCGACGTTCCACATTACGTTGGTCTTCGATGTTCCACTTTATGTTATTCTTCGCTGTTTCACACTACGTTGTTCTTGCACGTTCCAAATTACGTTGTTTTTCCATGTTGCACATTACATTTTCCTTCCATGTTCCACATTACGTTGTTTTTCCATGTTCCACATTACGTTGTTCTTCCGTGTGCTACAATACGTTTTTCTTCCACGTTCCACAATACATTGTTCTTCCATGTATCACAATAAGTTGTTCTTCCCTTTTGCTCAATACGTTGATCTTCCCTTTTGCACAATACGTTGTTCTTCCCTTTTCAGAATACGTTGTTATTCCCTTTTGCTTATTATTTGTGCTTCCATGTTCCATATTACGTTGTACTTCGATGTTCCACAATACGGTTTTCTTGGAAATACGTTGTCCTTCCATGTTCCACCTTACGTTTTTCTTCCCATTTGCAAATTAAGTGGTTTTCTGTTTTCCACTTTATGTTGTTCTTCTCAATTGCACATTACGTTGTTCTTCTCTTTTGCACATCATGATGTTCTTCGATGTTCCACATTACGTTGTTCTTCTATGTGCCACGATACGTTGTTCTTCTATATTCCACAATACGTTGTTATTCCATGTTCCACAATACGTTGTTCTTCCTTTTGCTCAATACCTTGTTCTTCGCTTTGCACAATACGTTCTTCTTCCCTTTTGCACAATATGCTGTTCTTCCATGCTCTACATTACGTTGTTCTTCGATGCTCCACATTATGTTTTTCTTCGATGTTCCACATTACGCTGTTCCTCCATGTTCCCCAATACGTTGTTTTTCGATGTACCCCATTACGCTGATCTTCCTTTTACCACTACGTTGTTTTCCATGTTCCACAATACGTTGTTCTTTCTTTTTCCACAACGTTGTTCTTCCATGTTATATAATATTGTGTTCTTCCTTTTACCACATTACGATCTTATTCCGTGTTCCAAATTACGTTCTTCCATGTTCCACATTATGTTGTTCTTCCATGTTCCACAATATGTTGTTCTTCCATGTTCGACACTATAGTGTTCTTCCATTTTCCACATTACGTTTTTCGGTTTTCTACATTACGTTCTTCCATGTTCAACATTACGTTGTACCTTTTTGCACATTGCGTTCTTCCTATTACCACCTTACCTTGTCCTTCCTTTTACCTCATTATTTTGTTCCATTGTCCACATTGTTCTTCGATGTTCCACATTACGTTATTTTCCATGATCTACACTACGTTGTTCTTCCATGTTGCACATTACGTTTTTCTTGCTTTTACCACTACGTTGTTCTTACTTTTACCACTAAGGCGTTCTTGCTTTACCACTACGTTTTTCTTCCATGTTCCACAATACGTTGTTCTTCCATTTTGCACAATACCTTGTCCTACGCCTTTGCACAATACGCTGTTCTTCCCTTTTGCAAATTACGTTGATCTTCCTTTTTGCAAATTACGTTGTTTTTCGATGTTCTACATTACGTTGTTCTTGGATATTCCGCATTACGTTGTCCTTACCTTTGGCACAATACGTTCTTCCCTTATGCAAATTAAGTAGTTTTTCCGTTTTCCACATTACGTTGTTCTTTCGCTTTCCACATTACGTTGTTCCTCCGATTTGCGCGTTACGTTGTTCTTCTCTTTTGCACAATACGCTGTTCTTCGGTGTTCCATATTACTTCCTTCTTCGATGTTCCACACTACGTTGTTCTTCGATGTTCCACATTAAGTCGTTCGTCGATGTTCCACACTATTCTCTTCTTCGATGTTCCACATTACGTTTTTCTACGATGTCCCAAATTACTTTGTTCTTCGGTGTACCACATTACGCTGGTCTTATATGTTCCACATTACTTTGTCCTTCGATGTTCCACATTACGTTGTTCTTCGATATTCCACATTCCGTGTTTCTTGCATGTCCACAATACGTTGTTCTTCCATGTTAAAGAATACGTTGTTCATTCAAGTTCCACATCGCGTTTTTTTTCATGTTCCACTTTACGTTGCTCTTTGATGTTCCACAATACGTTTTTCTTCCATTTTGCAAATTCGGTGGTTTTCCGTTTTCCACATTACGATGTTCCTCCCACTTGCACATTAGATTTTTCTTCGATGCTCGACATTTTTATTGTTCTTCGATGTTCCACATCACGTTTTTCTTCGATGTACCACATTACGTTGGTCTTCGATGTTCTACATTACGTTGTTCTTCGATGTTCCACATTACGTTGTTCTTCGGTGTTCTACATTACGCTGTTATTCGATGTTCCACATTAAGTTGTTCTTCAATGTTCCACATTACGTTGTTCTTCGATGTTCCACATTACGTTGTCCTTCGATATTCCACATTACGCTGTTCTTCGATGATCCTCATTACGTTGTTCTTCGAAGTTCCGCATTATGTTGTTCTTCGGTGTTCCACATTACGCTGTTCTTCGACGTTCCGCATTACGTTGTCCTTCGATGTTCCACAATACGTTGTTCTTCCATGTTCCGCAATACATTGTTCCTCCATGTTCCACAATACGTTGTAATTCCTTTTGCTCATTGCGTTGTTCTTCCGTTTTGCACATACGTTGTTCTTCTCTTTTGAACAATACGTTTTTTTTCCCTTTTGCTTATTACTTTGTGCTTCCATGTTCCATATTACGCTGTTCTTCGATGTTCCGCATTACATTGTTCTTCGGTGTTCCACATTATGCTTTTCTTCGATGTTCCACATTACTACTTTCTTCGATTTTTCAAACTAAGTTGTTATATGATGTTCCACATTACGTTCTTCTTCGATGTTCCACAATACGTTGTTCTTCCATGTTCAACAATATGTTTTCCTTCCCGTTTGCAAATTAAGTGGTTTTCTGTTTTCCACATTACGTAGTTTTTCCATGTTCCACATTACGTTGTTCCTCCATGTTCCACAATACGTTGTTCTTCAATTTTGCTCAATATGGTGTTCTTCCCTTTAGCACAATACGTTATTCTTCCCTTTTCACAATACGCTGTTCTTCTCTTTTGTTTATTACTTTGTGCTTCCGTGCTCCACATTAGGTTGTTCTTCCATGTTGCACATTGCATTGTTCTTCCATGTTCCACATTACGTTGTTTTTCCATGTTTCACATTACGTTGTTCTTCCACGTGCCACAATACGTTGTTCTTCCATATTCCAAAATACATTAATCTTCCATGTTCCCCAGTACCTTGTTCTACCCTTTTGCTCAATACGTTGTTCTTCCCTTTTGCACAATACGTTGTTCTTCCCTTTTCACAATACGTTGTTCTTCCCTTTTGCTTTTTACTTTGTCCTTCCATGTTCCATATTACGTTGTACTTCGATGTTCCACATTACGTTGTTCTTCGGTGTTCCACATTAGGCTGGTCTTCGATGTTCCACATTAAGTTGTCCTTCGATATTCCACATTACGTTGTTCTTCGATGTTCCATATTACGTTTTCATTCGATGTTTCACACTACGCTGTTCTTCGATGTTACAAAATACGATGTTCTTCCACGTTCCACATTTTTTTCCCTTTTCCAAATTAAGTGGTTTTCCGTTTTCCAGATTACGTTGTTCTTCTCATTTGCACATTACGTTGTCCTTTGCTTTTGCACATCGCGTTGTTCCTCGATGTTCCACATTACTTTGTTCTTTAATGTTCCACATTACGATGTTTTTCGATGCCCTACATGTTCTTTGATGTTCCACATTAAGTTGGTCTTCCCTGTTCCGAATTATGTTGCTCTTCGATGTTTCATTTTACGTTGTTCTTGCATGTTCCACATTACGTTGTTCTTCCATGTTGCACATTACGTTGTTATTCCATGTTCAACATTAGTTGCATTAGCATGTTCCACATTACGTTCTTCTTCTATGTGCCCTGATACGTTGTTCTTCCAAGTTCCACAATACGTTGTTCTTCCCTTTTGCTCAATACGTTGTTCTTCCCTTTGCACAATACGTTGTTCTTCCATGTTCCATACTATGTTGTTCTTCGATGCCCCACATTTCGTTTTTTCTTCGATGTTCTACATTAATTTGTTCTTCGATGATCCACATTACGCTGTTTTCCTTTTACCACTACGTTGTTCTTCCATGTTCCACATAACGTTGTTCTTTCTTTTTCCACTACGTTGTTCTTCCATGTTGTATATTACGTTGTTCTTCCTTTTACTACATTACGTTCTTATTCCATGTTCGAAAATTCGTTCTTCCATGTTCCACATTATGTTGTTTTTCCATTTTCCACCTTATGTTGTTCTTTTACGTTTCACATTATAGTGTTCTTCCATATTCCACATTAGGTTTTTCTATGTTCCACATTAAGTTGTACCTTTTTGCACATTACGTTCTTCGTTTTACCACTTTACGTTGTCCTTCCTTTTACCTCAATATTTTATTCCATGTTCCACATTGTTCTTGGATGTTCCACATTACGTTCTTCTTCCATGTTCCACAATACATTGTTCTTCCATGTTCACCAATACGTAGTTTTTTCCTTTTGCTCAATACGTTGTTCTTCATTTTTGCGCAATACGTTGTTCTTCCCTTTTCACAACACGTTGTTCTTCTTTTTGCTTATTACTTTGTGCTTCAATGTTCCATATTACGTTGTATTTCGATTTTCCACATTACGTTGTTCTTCGATGTTCCATTTTACGTTGTTCTTCCATGATCCACAATACGTTTTTTCCATGTTCCACAATACGTTGTTCTTAGATGTTCCACAATACGTTTTTCTTCCCCTTGCAAATTAAGTGTTTTTCCGTTTTCCACATTACGTTGTTCTTCCCATTTGCACATTAAATTGTTCTTCTCTTTTGCACAATAAGTTCTTCTTCCCTTTTGCAAATTAAGTTTTTTCGTTTTCCACATTACGTTGTTCTTGCGATTTACACATTACGTAGTTCTTCTCTTTTGCACTTCACGTTTTTTTTGATGCTCCACATTACGTTGTACTTCCATGTTCCACACTACGTTGTTCTTCGATGTTCCATATTACGTTCTTCCTGGATGTTCCACATTACGTTGTTCTTCGGAGTTCTACGTTACGCTGCTCCTCAATGTTCCACACTACATTGTTCATCGATGTTCCACACTACGTTGTTCTTCGGTGTTCCACATTAAGTTGTTCTTCGATGTTCCACATTACGTTGTTGTTGGAAGTACCACACTATGTTGTTCTCCAATGATCCATATTACGTTGTTCTTCGATGTGCCACATTACGTTGTTCTTCGATATTCCAGATTACGTTGTTCTGCGGTGTTCCACATTACGCTGTTCTTCGATGTTAATAATTACGTTGTTCTTCGACGTTCCGCATTACGTTGTTCTTCGATCTTCCACATTACGTTGTTCTTCGGTGTTCCACATTACGCTGTTCTTTGATGTTCCACATTACGTTATTCTTCGGTGTTCCACAATACGTTGTTCTGCGATGTTCCACATTACGTTGTTCCTATGTGTTCCACATTACGTTTTTTTCGGTGTTCTACATTACGCTGTTCCTCAATGTTCCACACTGCATTGTTCTACGATGTTCCACACTACGTTGTTCCTCGATGTTCCACATTATGTTGTTCTTCGAAGTTCTACAATATGCTGTTCCTTGATATTCCACAGTACAGTGTTCTTCGATGTTCCATATTACGTTGTTTTTTCATGTTCCACAATATGTTTTCTCCATGTTCAACAATTCGTTGTTCTTCGATGTTCCACAATACGTTTTTCATCCCTTTTGCAAATTAAGTGTTTTTCCGTTTTCCACATTACGTATTTCTTCCCATTTTCACATTACGTTGTTCATCTCTTTTGCACAATACGTTGTACTTCCCTTTTGCAAATAAGGTAGTTTCTTGTTTTCCACATTACGTTGTTCTTCCGATTTCCAAATTACATTGTTCTTCTCTTTTGCACATTACGTTGTTCTCCGATGTTCCACATTACGCTGTTCCTCGATGTTCCATATTACATTGTCCATCGATGTTCCACATTACGTTGTTCTTCGATGTTCCACATTACGTTTTTCTCGCATGTTCCACAATTCGTTGTCCTTCCGTTTTCCAGATTAAGTTGTTCTTCCACGTTCCACAATACGTTTTTTTCCATGTTCCACAATACGTTGTTCTTAGACGTTCCACATAACGTTTTTCTTCCCCTTTGCAAATAAGGTGTTTTTCCGTTTTCCACATTACGTTGTTCTTCCCATTTGCACATTACATTGTTCTTCTCTTTTGCACAATAAGTTGTTCTTCCCTTTTGCAAATTAAGTTGTTTTTCCGTTGTCCACATTTCGTCGTTCTTCCGATTTGAACATTACGTTGCTCTTTTTGCACTTCACGTTTTTATTCGATGCTCCACATTTTGTTTTTCTTCGATGTTCCACATTACGTTGTTCCTGGGTGTTCCACAATACGCTGTTCCTCGAAGTTCCACACTACGCTGTTCCTCGATGTTCCACACTATATTGTTCTTCGATGTTCCACATTACGTTGTTCTTCGGTGTTCCACATTACGTTGTTCTTCGATGTTGCACATTACGTTGTCCTTCGATGTTCCACATTACGTTTTTCTTTGATGTTTCACACTACTTTTTTCTTCTATGTTCCATATTACGTTGTCCTTCGATGTTCCACATTACGTTGTTTTTCCATGTTCCACAATATGTTTTTTCCATTTTCAAATATTCGTTGTTCTTCGATGTTCCACAATAGGTTTTTCTTCCCTTTTGCAAATTAAGTGTTTTTCCCTTTTCCACATTACGTATTTCTTCCCATTTGCACATTACGTTGTTCATCTCTTTTGCACAATACGTTGTTCTTCCCTTTTGCAAATCAGGTAGTTTTCCCGTTTTCACATTACGTTGTTATTCCGATTTCCATCTTACGTGGTTCTTTCGATTTCCAAATTACGTTGTTCTTCTTTTTGCACATTACGTTTTTCTTCGATGCTCCATATTATGTTGTTTTTCGATGTCCGCATTACGCTGTTCCTCGATGTTCAACACTACATTGTTCTTCGATGTTCCACATTAGGCTGTTCTTCGACGTTCCACATTCGTTTTTCTTGCATGTTCCAAAATACGTTGTTCTTCCTTTTTCTAGAATACGTTGTTCTTCCATGTTCCACAATACATTTTTATATGT
>JAGDQP010049428.1:3574-14503 GCA_022664845.1 Lepisma saccharinum | reverse complement strand
TTTCTGTTATTAAAAACATGTTTTGGTGTTTAAACTTATTGAAGTGTGTTCTGCAGATTTGTACATTAATTATTTCGTTAAGTGATGAAGTAAATATTTTTCTCTTTTTTGTTTTTTGTCCTCAAACTTCTGAATAAGGAACGTAACATAGGGAGAAGCATATAGCTACGGAAATACAACGGACTGATTACGTCAAACCAATCAGAGGATGATTTTCGTTGTATGACGTAGGAGATTGAATTTTCAGTATTTCATGCTATATTTCTACGTAACGGAAAACCGTAGCGCTGAAATTTAAAAAAACATTGTATGTTATTTAATCCGATGTACACAAACTAACTGAAAAATATATAAGGACGGGGAAAATGGAAATGTCCATTGTTCAAAATCGTTTATTCCAGTGAGTTTATACATGTCCATGCATGTTAGAAACACTTTTTATATGATGTTCTGAGTTACCAGAGTAGCTATATTTATCAATATGGAGTGTGGAGTAGTTTACTCTTCATCGAGTGAACTTTTTAGTAAGGCACCAGAAAACAATTAAACAGCTAAAGTCTCAAATAAAATGCTTCTATTCGTGTTAAAATAGATGTTTGTTGTACTGAAATTAAGGCTGTAAATAACTAAGCCATTATTTACTTAAATAATGTCCTAAAATCTAAGAGTTCAAAGTTTTATCGCGCATAAATAAACTACTTGCAGTACGCATATGAAAACACATGTCTTAGAAGATTACACCTTTTCTCAACAAATGAAGTAAACATGTCAGCTTGTTGAAAATTACTAATATATAGGCTCACAAATCTCTGATGGATAATCTAAAATTTAATGTCCAGAAAGTCTTAAACATACTATACTTGATATAAAAAACTCAGATTTCATATCTTAATAATTGTGTCACAGCTAGACAACCGATATTACTCAATATTATGCTACAGTTATAATTTGAATAACACTTGTTGAAGAGCTTATATTCAAAACAGCCTATGTTCAGTGGGGAAAATTTTTAGTGGCAAAAAAATGTGTTTTTGAGAGGGCAAGCACTATAATCGTACGGATAATCTGGTGTTGTAACTAGGCATTGCACATAACAACAATATTAGATAATTCGCATAATTTTAGTCTTCGCCCTCCCAGAGGGAAACGAAACATGTGTTTACTCCTAGTGAAAAATTTCCCTCACTGGACATGTATCGTTTTGAAAATAAGTTCCTCATTTTAGTATGTTTCTCGCTATAGCTTAATTCGATCACGATAAATTTGATATCTTAATTGCTTTATAGAATAAAACGGTTTTTCATCAACTTGTATTTGAGTTCATTCCAATCTATGGTTCATCTCTTTTGGGTTCACCTGGTTGCTATTTGTTGACTGTTACAGCTATAATTTTAGCTGTAAAATTTCTTGTTGGTACTATACCTGCACGGCAAGGTTCATCAAGATCAGACTGCCTCACATGGGAAGTCTTCCTTGTTAGATTTTTGAACCTAAGTATTGGCAAGTAACAATAACTGGGCATAGTTATAATACTGATGCGACTTAATTAGTGAAGACTATACATTGAATACGCTTTCAAAAAATGTTTCAGAATATTTTATGTCACCCATATGGGATTTTCAATGACATATGTTGGCGATTTTCATCAAGTGTACGTGTTTACGCACTTCCTGAGAATAGGACATATTGTATACATCTTTTATGCATAAATGGATTGTTTAAACGGCAATTTGTCGAGAATTGGATGGTTGTGTGCCAAAGTGGGTTAAGTGAGAAAGAACACTTTAATCTCCACTTAATTTTAAATTTAGCCTCAACTAATATACAGACCCAATTTGGCCTACCTAACTTTGAAACTGTTTCTAAAGTTTTATAACGAGTGACATGGAATTCTTCTGGGAGTTTTAGAAAGTAAACATGAAAATATGGCCCAAATGTTTTGATTAGTAATAATGTAGGAGCTTATTTATACAATTTGTAAGTTTAGGCCATATTAGGTGACGAAGTACCCAATATGGCATATTTATTTATCTATAAATTTTGTGTTTCAAAAAGTAGACACGAATAACATTTTACAATACTAATTATGTATTTTACAGAATATATTAAGAAAACATACATGAAAGATATTCTATAAAATGTTCATTTGAATGAAAAAGGATAAATTACAATAATAATTTTTATAAATTTAAACTTAATGTTAAGTTTAATGACAAACTTTAAGTTATTGCTTATTTGAGTAAAAAGAAACCATACGCTATGTCAATATGTTCACATACATCGTGAAACCTTTTCATTCCGTACTGTCTGTACGTTTAGTTACAAGAAAACAACACTGCAATGAAATATATGTACAGAACATAGTATATAGGCCATATTGATTACTCTTGACAAAACTATTTTGTACAAAACAAACACTAACAGTTAAACAACATTAAACTTTGAATTATTCAACGACATTAGAATAGATGATAAATTATTACGTCATAGTACTTAATTGCCAAATTTTATAACACCCGAATACGAACCACTTAAGATCACTCATTCAATGTTATGCACAATACTGACGACGCCGTCTAGTCTGTTTAACATACTTTGTATACATCTACACACACAAGCTACTGTAGTTCGTCGGATTTAACACGAAGGGCTATTGTCACGAATAGGGTAAGGTAATTTCGTGATATTACATTAAATGATTTTTTATAAGGGAAATAACAAAATACTTTTGTTAAAATATATTTATGTATAGGAACCATCCTTCTAGGCAATGTTTTCCACTAGTTTACTAAGATACAATAAAACACAGTAATTGAATAACCAATGGAAACAACATTGAAGGGGGAGGTTATTTGGTGATTGTGGATAGGTTATTTGGTTACAGACGATTTTCCACAAGAGTCGTCACATATGAACATGGTTATGTCCTCCTCAATGTCCTGCATATGACCATTTTCATGAAATAATTGCGTGAAAAAGCTACACAGAATTTGATTTTCTAATTTTGTGAATACTCAAATCTACATTTCGTAAACATCCAGGCATTATCATGCTTGTCTAAAGAAGTTATGTTCACTTCCGAAAGTTCTGGAGAAAATTGATGTTTCTCACAGTTTTATCAAGTCGTAAAGGTTTAATATTGTCTGAAACACCATAATGTCTGTGCTGAAACATTGATGAAGTTTTAAACTTTTCTTTGCTTGAAAAAAATAGTAGAAGTCCTTGTGCACAGAATGGTATACAGAACATAAAATTTAAAGCATGTTCCATTGATTTAACTTAATATTAACGTACCCGTAAATTACAACAGAAAGTTTCTCTTAGATTTTTGTCAATGACTGATCTCTGTTACAGAGAGCAAGACAAGGCACAGATAATGGATTGAAAATAAATGGCATGCCATGAAGATTAAAGTACTAATACACAAACCTCGTGGTAGCTTCCAAAGTGAACGGACTTTTCGATGACAGGTCTCATAAGAATTACCACCAAATAACCTTTCCTTTCCCTACATTGAATACGCCATATTGGGCACACCCGTACCTAATAATAAATAACGTAAACTGGCCTCATTGTGAAGATATGTAGTCCTTTTGTTCCTAATCTTAAAGAAGCTAGGGACTTTGTTTGCTTAGGAATGATAGAACCAATGAATCGTTATACAACTATATAATTTCTCAACTTAATTCTAGTCTGTTTGTACATCAGAGTGGCTTGAGTTTTAACTCTAAATATTATATCACACTTCACTTAAATAACAATCATGAAAATTATATGTGCATTTTATTATACGTTATCTGATAAAAGGTTTTATTTCTTGAAATCAGATAAGCATGACGTGTAAAGCATTGGCTTGAAGTTATTAAAAGTCATTCAAATGTATCACTGGTACTTACGCCCTAATGAATCTTTTAAGAGTGCGGTCTTTCACATGGTTTTCTGGACACGAGATGCATGCTGGGAGGGGAACTTCCCACTCAATATAATTTCTTTCAATCGTCACAACTGTTGGATTTTCTTGAAACTTTTGCCAGCTAACTAGAATCAAAATCGTTGTACATATAGCTCCCGCCAAGATTGCTGCAAACCATAATAGCCTGAAAAAGTGCAAATAAATAAATCGTTACTAGTTTTAAAGAAACTTTAAGGTGAGTACGAACTACAGAAAATGTTCAACATGGTGGTGAACAAACCACGCAATATTTTTTTTCATTTGTCCAAACATGTTCTGTACAAGTACAAATGCACAAAGTGTTAAAGAAAATTTATTAATATGTGTGTATATTTACTCCTCTTTTTCTATGAAATAAGGCAACAATATGCCAATGGTAGTTACTTTGCTATTGCGAAGTTTGAAGACAGAAAATGGGAAATAAAGAAAATATACACCCGTCATTATTTACTCCAGTAGCATACGTTGAAAATGCGTGGATCAACCGTTAGTAACGAAACGTAATGTTAACGTTATAAATGTACCAAAATGTCCCCCTATTCAACGGTTTATGCCACGTTGAATAATGGTTGGGTGGAAATCAAGTAGACGATGAAGATACGGTTTGACTTGGCCAAAACGAAGCATGGCTGCTGTCTATTGATATACATATTTAGTTCCTTTTTGTCCATTGTTTTCATCATGATATACAGTATTAACTTTCGAACAGTAAATTATCCAACCGTCTGCTATGGGATTCGTAGTTGAAACTTTCCGCACTCGTCGTTCGTAGCACGACACGCTGCCCACTTATCCACGGAGCTGCCTTCAGAGTCACTACCCATTTATTATTCGCTTTATGTTATAAATACATTATTTGTAGTAAAAGGCAGTCTTGAACGTAGTCGCCACAAATATATATGCGTCGTTCACTATCATGTAAGAATAAGAATAAAGAATACTTTCCTTCTTTCTTTGTTATGTGCATTTTTCCTTTTTTAACATTTTGACCATTGCTGCACTATTACATTTGCAGACTTGTCAACCTAGAGAAGTGCCAATGCGTGAGGAGGTATGTTAACATGGAAGGGTAAAAATGCGGGAGATTGCGTGAGAGGTGAAAGCCATACCAAAGCGTTCCAACACAGGCGTTAATTATCACAAGCAAACGCACACATACTGCACGTTTGTGTGCTACTGGGTTAAAGAACAAATTAATATACATGTTGGCGCAGTTAATAACAATATGTTTAAAGACGAAAAGTGTTTTAAAAACGGAAATAACTATTATATGCCTTCCTATCAATATGCAACATTATTATCAGTGAGATGTATTGTAACATATTGGAGGCTTGATTTCACTATAAATTTATTTAGAATCTAAAGCCAGACACAACAGTGAATAGTTAACCTCTTCAGTCAAGTTCCAGTTTAAACCAAAATAAACCAAACTTTCAGTGTAACTCAGTTTTCTATGCTTGTTGTCCTGTGACTACAATGTACAGCACAACACATCTGGGATATTTTCCTGCATTTTACAATTGTCAATTCTCTGCGCAAAACATATCTTTTCGAACAACTATACCTATTTGGTGGATTCATCTGACATGCGCACTTCTCATTAATAACTTTCTCTCCCCATAAGAAAGAATGAGAAGGTAAAATTCAGTATAGAGAGTCTCTAAATATTGGGCCAATCAATGGGGTGGAAATGTCTCTTCTCTTCCGTAGCTTTGCTTCACTCTTCTCATCCAGGAAACAGCCTCATGTTACATGTATTCTATTTCTAACTCTACAGTTTCGCCCGTCTTAGTTAATAATTTAACGAATCGTTAGTAAACCAATTTAATTGGTTAGTTTCACCAACCTTCGTTCATTAATTTTTAGAATCGTTGATTAACGAAAGTAATGAATTTTAAAGCACTTGAAGATACTTGCAATTTGTTAATTTTAACAAAGAATAGTGAAATTGTATTTCAAAGATCTTAAAATTACTTAACCATTCGTCAATTCTTAACGAATATTGCTAAACACTATACAATACATTGCATATATACGTACGTTATTGATTCAACCTACGGAGAAAGAAAATTGTATATCCATTCACTGTTTCTTTCAGGCATGTTTCCATGGGGTTCAACCGCTCCCTCGAAAGAACTAGTATCAACATTTGTATTACTTATACATTTACAGAAATAGTATATAAGATGATATTATGTAAATATTGTTTATGCTTTTCTGAGGTTAACAAAGAATTACGGCATATTCTTAAATAACGTTATTTTTATTTTATATTTTAGTACATTTGAGGCAATATTCATTATTTATCATTTTCGCGGGGCCCACCACGAGCTCCCTCTTTAGGAAATCTTCTGGAAGAAACACTGTACGCATGTCTTACCAACATGCACGTCCGTTTAACAAATTAGACTAAAGCAAGGTTTACCAACATAGAATGTTGTGCATGAACATCCGAAACGTTCATATTTTTCTTCTAAACAAGTTTAGAAATATAACGTAAATATGTGCACGTACAAATCTGTTTATCAACATTGTTTAGTATGGATTAACACAACAAATGTAAGTTGAAAATTAAGGTATTAAATTTCCTGATGTATTAACCAAACAATTTAAATATTAGAAAATACTCATCCTAGTTCTAGTGTTCCTTGCTAGGAAAAATCGGAACTATTAGACTGGCTTTTTATGTACGCGCTGGCCGCGAGTTTTGCTTACCATTTTTAATGAAACAAAATAATATAATCAACATGCTCCCTAGGCCCTATTGTAAGCAAAACTTTGTTCTTTCTGGTGTCATGCTATCATAACTTTTCTACTTACATTATGGAGATGTAAACCTAAAAATGTATAGCGAGAAATTAATATTTTGACTTGCAGAGCCCTGCATTCGGGCCAGATTCTACGTCCATACTTTTCAGCTTGATCCGATCCTGACCAAAGATTGGACTGGGCTGGTCAGAAAAGTAGATGATTGGGTTCTTAAACCACTTTTCTGTCGCATAGTCAGGGCTGCCTGATTTTCCTTCTGGTTCTTGTCGAGCTTCAAAGTGTCAGTGTAGAATCGGGTCGGGCCGAGATCTGTTACCTATGCTAGGCTCTACTAAATCCATGATGATGATAATGACGATGAGTGTTAAGTCTGGAGATAAGTTTGGAACCTGGAGAACCCTAGTAAAGGTTAACCGATAGTTCTTTGCCATCTCCTTACATGAAACTTAAACGTTCTAATGAGGGAACCTAAATATTTCAATAGACTCTGACAGCTACATGGAATATTTCCTCATCGTAATTGCAACTGGAACCACTTGATTGCTAGGTGAATTTTGAATAACTCCTTCAATAGGGCCACTTGTGCTCGATTAGGCTAGTATTAACATATCGAAGATGAGGAAAATTATCGCCATTAATAAGAAATCATAATTATTAGTTAACTTACCTCTCCAGAAAGAATATTCCTTTCTTCCCAAGTGGAGCAAATCCATGTAATGATGATTCATTAAAATATTTTCCAATATGCTGCATCATTTGTATTTATTAGGATTCAATTTTATTGATTAACTCTCACTGAAAAGAGTTTTATCTAAAGTTAGTGAATAATGTATAATACAAGATGTTAATTTGGTCTTGAATCATTATACTCCAAAACTTAAAAAAATTTGCACGCACTTATACCCTAATACTTACTAAAATATGACTATCAAATCTAAATAGGTAAAAAATAAGTATATAAGTAAAATATTACTATATACAAGTAAAAACGTTATTTAAAATCTTAAAATAGGACGTACACATTGAAAATGCGATTTAAAACTGAACATATTGCTTCAAAACTAAAGGTATGACCCAAAAATGAAAACCTGATTTAAAACCGATAATACCAGCTACGAACTAACGATATTAGCTAAAAACTGAAAACGTGATCATAAATTGAAAATATAACGTAGAAAATTATATAAAATAAAAGTTAAGATCATCTTATTACAAATAAATATGTGAAAACTGACAACATGGCCTTAAAACTGAAAATATCTTAAAACTGGAAAAGTGACCTAAAACTGGAAACTGCCTAAATACTGATAACTTTATCAACAAATTAAAAATATGAACTAAAATCTAAAAACATTCCCCCAAAGCAGTAAATATGAAGTAAAACCTGATAATATGACCCTAAAGTATCTACGATTTACAAGAATGTCCTGTCGTTTACAATAAATTTTATAATTGCATTATTTTGTGAATATATAATACATATAAATTAATAATTCATATCTTAATCTTCAATTTTAGTAGCAAATTGTTACAGGAGAAGTACCTCCGTTTGGTAGTACGTAGTACCTTTTACGATATCAAGACACTGCGTTCTCAGAAGAAAAATAGTATAAATATGACCACACTACCATATTTCGGACAAAAAATCTAAAATATGTTAAATTTAAAGTACAATATAATTTAGTGCCAAATCTAAAACATGGTAAAAATATGCATTTATATGGCCAATGAAAACAGTTCTTTCGTGTTCATGAAACCTACAAACGTGTTTATATTAACTTAGCTATGGAACGACAAGCCAGTCAATAACACGGTATTATTTCATAAAGCATCCGAGCCCTAGACATGAATTAGATGTAAGTGATTAATTGGTCTCCACCTTATTTTTAGATACAATAATATTTTAAATATTTAAACAACTGTAGTAATGAGAATAAAATAATCATTAACCATATTATAAGTATGTAATCAGAATGAAGTTTGGCGATTAGTTAAACCACACTTGGTTTTGTACAATTAGACCAAGAAGTATGAAAATAACAAATTAAGAAATATCTGTAGGTGAACGTGAATCAATCAGACACGACAGTCGAAGTTAAACCTGCTCAGATTTACATACTGTCCCTTTTCTTGTTTACCTCACACTGATCATGAAAATACTCATGTGTCTGTTGTAAAAACATTAGAAAATAATTAAGGTTTTGCACCCTCGATGATCCAAGATCAATTATCTACAGGATAGGGCGTATTTTATTTGCCCACTTCAGCGGGCAAGTAAAAGATCTTGAGAAATTGTAACAACATTGTTTGGGCTTGCAATGGAAGACCTGACACATGTATTTACATCAATTGATCTTCAAAGTGATAAAACCTAAAATTTTATGTTCATCGATAGTTTTATTCTCTGAGAAGAAATATTATTATGCCAAGCATTACAATCGTGTAGAATATTCCCGGCATATGTTTCGTGTTTCAGTAATATTCTAGTAATATTGGGAATAAAATAGAATATTCCTTAAATATGATCTGTTGTGTAGGTTGTAATATAATAATCACGTTAGATTGTATAAACGTTAAATCAAATATTCTTTTCCAAATCTTATATGTACGTAATTACAGAAAAAAATATGTCAAACTTCCCTTCAACTCAAGATTACCTACCAACTTGCATTAGTTACATCAGCTCGGAAAAACAAATTTCTCCATAGACGTTGTGTTATCCTGAAGATAATTTTAGAAATAATACAGTAAAGAGGAAGATGTAATATCTCAGTTTCTGAGATAAATATCTGAAAACGTCTTGTTGTTTTTCCTTGTCAAACTATAAGTACTTTTATGCAATTAACTGTTACATTGATTGATTCCTCATTAAGACATAACGCACTACCTTTGTACTGATAAATACTTTGAAATAAGATCAATAAAAATTACTCATTATTGATTTCTCTGTGAATTTCTTTTATGAGTATTATTAGTGCTGTTGTGAGAATAGTATTAGTTATGTACTGATTGATATTCGAGGAAATGAAGTCTACGGATTGGTAGAAACCATAATAGAATATAAGGCTTTTCATTGTCAATATTTATTAATCTTCGGTTACATTTATTACCATAATTTCCATTTCAAACACTCCCCGTTACGATTTTTATCTCTGAACGAGTGAGAAACTACAAGTGTACTATCATGTGTGTATTACTTGTTCCTTATGTTCAATAAATTTGCAATCTGTTTTCCTCCTATGCTATGAATGATAAATTACGGCGAGTTTTTGCCCTTGTCTTAAGAAACAATAATATTCTGGTACTTTTATTGTGTGTGATATAATAATATAACTACCGAACGCAGTTGTCGGTTTTCCACAAAGAAATCATCGACGTTAGCTCCGTTACATTTAATCAATAGTATTCTATCTAAATGTACAGTATGTAAAACCATGTCAACCCTAATATAGATCAGTTCCTAATAGACAATTTTGTTTATGTTCGTTCCTGCTCCTTTACACTGTTATACCATTATTCATAAGTACTTCATGTATGCATATGATGTTCTACAAACTTTAGTTATTAGAATAATTAATTCCGTAGATAATTTATGCTTACGTAGTACACGAAATAAAATCAAGGGTCTTAACGGAATCAATTCCCCAATGTTTTCTCTAAGCTAAAATACATTTCTTATTATTGTCCACAAAACATTATTGGTCATTGAAGAATGAACACCTATGTATAAGAAATTAAGTTAACATATGTCCTTTCTCCAATAATCGATTCAATTATTTTAATTCTAATGCATGCATAATATTTTCCGAAAACACCATTCTTGTAGTCATCAACAAAAACTACCCTATTCTGTTTCATTCTGGTTAATGAGGTCTTCCCTGAGACATGGAGACGACTTGCTGTTTCTTCCATACATGAAAAAGCCCCAGTGTTTCTTTTATTATTGAACTATGCACTGTAATCAAAAGTATCCGGATATCTACCTGAAAATTAAGTAAAAGTTTGAGCCGCCATCCTTCGGAAACACTGGCCTACAGTCAGCACTGAAGACAGCCTGTACTCTCTCAGGCATACTTTCAATCAGGAGGGCAATTTCTCGCGGAGGGTCGAGATGAGAAGAAGTATCGATGTGTGTCGGGGTGGTCTAGAACGAAATCGGCGTTCCAAAACATACCAGATGTTCTATCGGATTCAAATCAAGACTCTGC
>JAGDQP010049426.1:0-14503 GCA_022664845.1 Lepisma saccharinum | reverse complement strand
TTTCCAAAAATTTAGAGGAAGGTATCCACATTTCTCCCACTTGTTTTTGGATGCTCATAAAATCTATTGTAATTCTGAAATAACAAGAATGTGAGTATTGCATTAACTTTTACAAACGTTAAAGTACTAATGTTGTGACTCGACAATAATTTCATCCAAACAACACGAAAACTAATGTATTTTCCAAAACAAGACAAAACTGGCTTTTTGAAAAAAATGGTCCAAATTTCGCTCATTGCCTGCTGTCACATAAATAGCAACAATGACTGAAGCATAAAAAAGAACACACACACCAAGAAATCTGCTTACGACATAAAGTGAAACACTATGAAATGAACAATTATACCTGTAATTATGCATAAAAATACGAGCGTTATTTTTCTACAGTAAAGAAAAAGCTATAAAGAGAGAGAGAAAAAAAAAACCAACTGATTCATTGTAAGTTCAAAACACGAAATCTGGAGATTTTATCTTTAAACCACTCTCTAGTTATTGCAGTCAAATATCGCAGGGGAAGAGTGGATCTTTTGTTTCTTTACCAACACAGTTTTTGTGGAACCAAATGTGACGTTTTCTACATGCAACCCACTTTTCATCCTTGTTTTCTTGGAAGTACAGTCCTTCATTCATGGGACACTCTGTGTAGTAATAAGTGACAGATTTGGTGCTTGTTGATGTAGAACTACACTGGTTACCTCCTTTAGCGTTGCTGCTTATTTGTCTCTTTTTAAATTTCTCTAGCTCTGTTAGATGTGACAATATAATTATCAAATAGCAAATATATTGCGCGATTTTCACTGAATTGCAATTTGTTCTCTGCTCTTCTAAACTAATTAACTTTCTTCATGTTTTGCAATGCATCGTGTTAAATTTAGGGATTGGCCATTTAGACCCATCAGGTGGGTGAAATTAGGACTCTCATCACACTATAAAATGTGATTTAACCTGACACACACATCAAGGTAAAACTTTTTCCCGCCAAACTTATCAATGCATATTATACCTCAATTCACCAAGCATACTTATAGTTACTACTATAAAGCTTACAGTTGCTGAAGCTCTTAAACAACGTGCAAACTACTACAAAACTCCAACAAGGAGAAAAACTACAAACGACCACAAGGCACACCACACCCTTCAAATCTTCAGATATTACTGTTCGCGCATTACTTCGGACGTGATGATCGACTTCAATAATTTCAAACTCATACTAACTGAGAAACATGTGTGGGTGAAATTAGACTGCTAGTCGAAATTTGGTTACTTTCCCCTAGTATGCTGAACTTTTACAGTGGTCAGTTATTTTGTCATGTAACTTTTCGGAAGTACTAGCTGCAACACCAGTAATAAAAGCTTTGTCTCCACACAACGATTTTTTTAGACATGTATGTTTCGATTGTTTTGATAACTAGAGCACATAACCTTATCAGTCTCATTGTTAATTCGTGAAAGGAAGCTATAACGTGTTAGAGGGGGAAAATATCTCCCCCTGGGATAGTGAATTCTAGTTAGCAGCTAGGGATAAATACATGCGAGAGGGAGATTGTCCCCCCACCACCGGCCGTAATTCGCACCTTGGTTATAATAGTATCTGTTTAATGCTATATTTAATACTCTACACAACGAAACAAATGTCTTTTGGTAGACTCAATGTTTTGTTGAGGGTATCACAACAACTCAGCGCTATCACAACCCAGATAGCACAGTAAACTTGCAGCAAGTTTGGCATTACAAGGCTACAAACTTGCTAAAATATTTCAGCAAAGTTTCTAGCTGACAAGTGACAAACTTGCTACAAACTTTGCACTCCAAACTTGCTACAAAGCTTTAAGGCCATGCTTACAACAAACTTAAAAAAAAAAGTTGGTAGACCAACATCGAGCCTCTGGAAGTAAAATATTTCTATGGAAGTAGTGGGGTTCGAAGCCATTGTTTGTTGTCCATCACACTAACCACTATTCCACGGTTCTACAGAATAATGTACATTTTACTAGTCCTTTTATGTTACGGAGACAGTTTCTGAAATAAAAGGCATGCATGTAAGCTTTAATTTGAAACTGGGAAAGCTTATTGATCCTGTGTTATAGCTGTGAAGAAGGCTGATTCATTGCTGTTTCACAAGCGAGTTTCCTCAGTAGAATCATAATGATCTGTACTTTACTGTTCGGGTCGATGCCATTTCTCAAACAAACGAGCTGCAAATTTCCCAGATAGGACGGTAGTTTATACCAAGTTTTGGCTAGTCTTACTTTTTTCTTACAGTGATAAACTAACAGTGATCGCAACACAAAAATCTTCTTTTTTAACAACTTCTTTTTGTTCGTACTTATAAATATTTGAGTCGACCACTTGCAAAACTTGTTAAACGACAATTTTTAGAAAAATCAAGTGATGATGACCGTTTGAATTGTCTCACCGTCCTCTACAAAGATCTGAAGTTAGCCAGGAGCAAATCCCTCTAAAATCGCTTAAAAAGGCAATGAAAAAGTCACGTCCACTAGCAAAATGGCGTGATAGAGCAGTGGTTAGAGCGATGGATAACAAACAAAACTGAAGATTCTTCGAGCCGCAATCCAGACAGTTGAAGTTTTACGCCGTAAGCTTGATTTTTAACAAGCCAAGTTTGTAGCAACTATGTCTCCTGTCAATAGCAAGTTTACTGCAAGATTGTATCAAGTTTGCACATTTACGATGCCAAACTTGCTGCAAGTTTGGGTGCTATCTGGGAATGCACTTCAGAGCGAAACATACAAGTCATAAAGAAAATATGGTTACAAACTCTGGGAGGTGTGGACTATAAATGTTTTACTAGGTTACGCATGAAAAATTGCAACGTTTCTCCAAAAGATGAGTCACCGTGATTCAGTCGGTAGCGC
Organism: Lepisma saccharinum; assembly: GCA_022664845.1. Classification (NCBI taxonomy): domain Eukaryota; kingdom Metazoa; phylum Arthropoda; class Insecta; order Zygentoma; family Lepismatidae; genus Lepisma; species Lepisma saccharinum. The sequence continues at coordinate 11,627 of JAGDQP010049426.1, read as the reverse complement.
GTCTGACTATGAATTGCGCGGCCCGGGACCAAAGCCGGGCCAAGACACTGGAGACTTTTCTCGCAGTGTTCCCATGCCTGGTGCTCTGAAGTGTACTGTCATGGTGGTTGTCTAACTATTGGGTGTACAGTGAAACAATTCTCGTGGAGGAAGAAGTCCCGTAACAAATTAAGTTTCATTACAATGTAGCTTGTTACAATGTAACTGTTGCTCTTTAATTCTGATCTCATAGTTATTCCTGTCTGACCAATATACAATTTACCACAATTACAATTGATTTTGTACATATCTAGAATCTTATCCTTGGCAGATCACAGGTTATTCTTCGTTTTGCCCGGTGGTCAATAAATTAATAAATATATGACGAAAAATCGAAAGAAACTCTTTTACATGTAGTTAGTGTTTGAACTCTATTAATGTTCATTGTTAGTTGTCAAACAGTAACTTGTCCTTGGTCTCCGTATTTTCTGTGTTCTGCAGCATTCTACACTACTTATTTCTACTTGCGAAGAGCATTTGAAATTTTTACTGTAGTTAAAATTTCACATGTATCGTGTATAACGAGTCATAAAACTTCCTATTGTTGTAAAATATTGCATGTCCCACTTCAAAAGTCTTGCAAATGTTAGAAAATATTCACTGTAATTTAGAGACTTCTATTCAAGCCGACGTAATTTTCCAGATCATCCCACAACAAAATTTAGTAAGGGACTAGCAAATGCACCCCTCTGTACAGTACACGATACAGTAGGGTCTCGCTAATTCGGACTTGATGGGACCGGACTCCGTCCGAATTAAACGGAATAAACTTTAAGATGTCTGTAAAACAAGTTTTATATGGTTAAACTAATAAAATCGATGTTTTTATTTCAGTTAATTATAAACTGACATTCAAAGTTTATTTATTGTACACACGGTACTAAAGAAAACAATAGTGCATTACTTTTACATACAGTAATTCAACAGTGTAAAAACGAAATACGTTAAGTTTAAATTCTGTACAGGACTGTAAGATAAAAATGAAACTACTGTATGTAAACGAAACGAAATATAAATACAAATTAAAGTAAAATGGGTTTTAAAATCCGTGCACGCTTTTTGACGATTTTTAAGGTCTGTCAGGATTAACCGGACGTCCGGACTACCGGGGTTCGGATTATCGAGACTTTATTGTAATTGAATACATCGTGGATTTGTTCCCCTTATAATCTCTCTTGTTCTTATGTTTTTTTTACGTATACAATAATAGCTCTTTCATCACATTGTTGAAACAAACAGTGCCTACAATAATTCAACAGAACTAAGAGAAAGCCATAGTGACAAGAATAAATTGAATTAACAACGACGACAAATTGTGGAATAGATACAAAACGTAATCGGACATCAGAAATAATAAATGATCTCATGCTACAGAATGAAATCATAACAGTTATGTATTGAAAGGAAACAAAGATAACAATAGACTTCGAATAAAAAATAAAGAAATCCTATAGATGCTACAAAATATTGAAGAACATCAACTTATCATAAATTATTCAACATCATTTTACAGCTTTACTACCCTGGTGGCAGAAGGAGTTCCATCATCCTGATGATTATGCAATCCTCATAACACTAATAAATAAGAAAGCAAAGACGATGAGGAAGGCGAGAATTTGATCTGTTTGTTCCGGTTCTCTATTGAAAGCCAATTGGCTTAGCAATTTCCGTAAAATACTTTTAACATCTTCTAATGAAGGGAAAGAAAGAGAAAGAACGATAACCCGGCTACTTTATGCTTGGAACTTTCGCCTCTTGTCTCGGAAACTGAAGGAGCTTAAACGTTGAGGTCCGTCTGCAGCATGGAATATTTGAAACCCATTGCAGAGCCATTTATCTGCGTTGCGGCGAAGTAAAATAAAAAGAGAACTGTGTTGCATCGCGTACAAATAAAAGAACAGAACGGAACCTGACTTTGTAACCTAACCTAATTCTTGAATAGAAATATACTCACAAATTAATTTGAGCAGGAAAGGTGTTTTTTAAAGGAAAAACGAAGAAAAGAAACTTCACCCTGCTGAGATCCGAACTCGGATCTGCTGCTCCATAAACCGACGTCTTAGCAATTTAACTAGGATTGCTGGTTGCAAACATCGGTCGCCTGATATTATTCCAGTCTCTATAAACGTTGGAAAGATGCACATTGCAAAGAAATAAGAACATCGGGAAAACAATAGAAAAAAAATTCAATTGGAAGCTCTATTTCCAAGAAGTTAAAGTAAAAGCTAAAAAAAAGGAAAATCATCAAATGAAGATGTTACTACTAATTGTCGAAATTTCAAGACGAGAACTACTGGAAAGAAATTAGCAATATAAATCAAAGTGGGTGAATTAACAACATTAAACATTCAAGCACATGACCTCAAGCGATACAAACTGACGACAGTACCGAAAGTGCATTTCTAATGGACATGAAGATACCAACACCAACAGGAAGAAAAACATCTCCATTGTTGATTTTATACGTAATATTGAAGAAGATAGCCACGATGCAAGAAATCCAAATTATTCCTGTTCCCACAAATAATCAATCTTAGGTGAAGAGGTTCTGAACTTCATTTTATGAAAATGGATCTCCCATCTCATCTTATGACGGATCAGAGAAACCACCATCTAAATTTGAATATATCAACAGCGTGTTGAAGTCTCCACGACAATTCCAAACACAGAATCTTCATCTGCAAAAAACACGGAAGGAATACGAGTAAGCATATTTCATTGTCCATTTACTTGAATTATATTTTACGTAGTCTGTTACTATGAACAGAACATTGTTAGTAAAATATTCGGTAAGCTCTGGGGTACCGCAAGGATCCAATTTCCGTTCTCTATTTTTCTCGATAGAAGTATCATGTGGAATCCACTTGAAAAGCATTCGCCTGAGGCTAGAGAACGAAAAAAAAAAAACACACATGAGCCTCTGTTGGTCATTCACGAGACATAGGGGTCCAACTTTGTGTTAAAATTCAATCTCACAGCGGTAAAGAAAACATATCGATAGATCGCAACAAACCGCGACAAAATGTCTACTATTCGAAATTCATCAGGCGCCAAAATGAGATGGCATCTTATTGACAGTGTATAAAACACAGAATAAAGTTTCACCTTCACCTATTTCCATTGCCATCCTGTTCTAAAAGAGAAACTTTAAACACAACAATATTTTATTACACCCCCTTTTTCTGCAGGTTGATGTACAGTATAGTATGAAGAATTATGACAAGTATAACATTTTTTAGACTTACTAGAACACGAAAATACTATCGCTTCACTCCCTGACACGTATTGTGTTTCAGAGATATTCCCCTTTCGAAGTGAATAATTCTAGTGTGATGATTATTTTAAATCTTGCGTTTCTCTTGGTGGAACACAGACATTTTAAGTCTTACGTTCTGTGCTAAGAAAAAAGTTGCCGTTGTGAAGTCTTAAATAATAGCTAAACGAGGGCAAAAGGCTAAAATATTTTAACAACATGATCTGTAATGTATTACGGAACCGGAAAATGTAATTTCATTCCAAACGTACTATAAACTTTGGTAAACTGTGTTTTATATGGATCATTTGAGTAATTATGAACTTCGATTAGTCATGTTAATACGAGTGTAATAGTTAAAATCTAGCTACTCACTTCCATGCCCCAGGTCGGGTTCAAATTCACAGCGCGTAGTACTTCGCCCTAATTCACACGATTACCGAGGTAAGCATTACAGGCATTTTACTGATGCTAGAAATATTGCGTGTCGCCACCTAACTGTGGATTTGGGCACCCTGTTTCCTTGCATCTCGCGGAAAGACGAATGCGAAGTCTTCATTTGCAGGCAACGGCTGCTTCCCCTTTCCATTGGTCGTACGTGCCCCTTTTTGGGAAGGGTGTAGAGAACTGTCCACCCTATGCATTACTGATTTTAAGTTAGGAGAGAGGTTAGTTTTCGTTAGAAATAGTAAAACATTGTTACTGATTACACAAGGAATGCTATTTATTCTCATCGACTCCCTTGTCCATGAGAAAAACAATACTTCTTAATGCTATAGGATAGGGTGGACAGTTATCTACTCCCTTGTCCCTTCTTTTTATCCTTGGACGAACTTTTATATATAATATATTAAAATTTGCTTTTTGGCTTTTCACGTAAACCTAAGGTTTTTTTTTTATTCTAATAGGAAATCGCAAAGGGGGCGAAAACTTTCTTCATCATGTCCAGTCCGAGATTTCACCGCCTCTTTCCTAGTTGTTACCTGTGGAGTTCCTTTCTGACAACATTTTACAATAAATGATGTCTTTCGTCGTCAAAAAATCTTGTGTTCTCGTTTCATAATATGACTGCAACAATTCTGCTCTACATTTTGTCATGTTTATTGCTTTCGTTTTCATTCTGGTATTCTCTGTTTCCTCCCATTCTTTTACGTATTATTTCTAGTCTATAAGAGAACCTCTGATTTTCTTTCGAACTTTCCTAACGTTCACTCTTCGAGGTTTTCTCCCCTTTGCGCTTGTTAACACTTCACAGAATGTCTTTCTTCTCGCAAACACAGTTCACAAACTAGAGTTACCGACCAATCATAAATTGTTTTACCAAGTGATCAGGATATGTAGTTGAACGCATTAGCTTATGTTTTAAAGCTAAACAATGCTTATTATTTAATGATACTCTGGGTATTAAACCTAGTTCGTAGACTGAAAATCAGTGGAGAACTCATGCAAATGAATTTCGGTTCGATCTTTGTTTATGGGCTTCAGCATATGAAGGGTGTCGGGGAAAAACCGGGGATACCCATTTCAAGCGATATTGTGCTGTAATAGCTTATTCTATTGTGCAAAATTGGAGCCATAAAACTGTCCAAGATTGAAGGGGGAGAACTCATAAATGACCACAGGAGACAATATTACATGTTTGTTGAGCCATTTAAACATCAAGCGATGAAGGAATTAAAACTTCATTTTCTCAATAAACCTGTTTTGCGACATTCCTTGTTTTATCCCGACAGCCTTCATATGTAGTATTACAGTATAAATGCATAATAGCTGTTATCTGAGGTCAGAACACTCGACCATAAACTAATACCGAAAGCCTAATCAAAGAACACACCATAATTGATCTCTGAGAGGTGGAGTATATCGTCAACCGATCGAGAGATTGAAATTGTTCTGAAGACACAGGAGAATCCTTCATAATCATCTCTCGGAAGATAAAAATACAAAAATATTTCTTTTCAACACATTAAAAACCAAAGAACCTTACGAAAGAAAGAATCACATGTTTGTTATACACGATGTTTTAAAAGTTATGGTTATGAATTGAGAGGTGAATTTAAAGAATATCTTAAAATAGTGAAATTCAACATACTCCTAGGCTTAAATAATGAATATTATTTACATAAGATGATGAATTTACAGACAATGAAACACAAGTTTCTTGGGTGCGATTACCATGGTAATCCGTAGGGAAATTGGCCGTTGGGAAGACCGGAACGTCATTGGGATAACAGTATTAGAAGGAATGTTCGTAGGGTTCATGATAAAAAGTGGCTTGATGTTGCCCAGGATAGAATCCAATGGCAAACATTTGTTACTTTGGCGGTAAACTTGGGACTTTGTAAGCCATAGAGTTAGTTAGTTACAAAATAGTGTAAATGGAGGAAGATGGGATAAGTGAGGTGGAGCAAGTTATCGAATATGTTGTTCATTATTCTATCAAATCAGAACTAGATCATTGTTCTGTGTTTCTTAGAGCGTTTAATACTCATACAGATAGAAAGCTTGGTTCGTGTTTAACAGTAACTTTAAGTCCTCTCTTCACAAACTCACCGTTCATTTGCTACGTTACCGTAATTATAAATGGAAGAAATTGAAAAAAACATTTTAATTGGTAAGTATTCTGTAATTGTAATATTTGCTCTGATCATATATGTCATTGTCGCCATAAATTCCATCTTCCACAACTAAGTGAGGACGTAATGATATTCACAACTTGCTGTGTTTAAACCGGTGTATTTTTATATTTTAATAAATATTGTTAAGATATAATATTTAGAGGTGTAGTAGCTCTTAAATCATAACGTTGTATGATATATTCATATATACAACGTATATTCATATTCATATATCATAAAATCTTCTCACAATAAGCTCATAACTCTTGTTTCATGTTTTGTACAGGATGTTCCTATGTGGTTTCGTTAGAGTATTTTTAAAGTCTAGATAGAAAAAAAGCAGAAAAATTTAAAATAAAAATGCTGTTCCCATATTTTGATGACATAAAATAGTCGTATCTATTGAATAACTCGGGAACTTACGTTGGGAGCTATTACATTAATCGTCAGAGCTTTATTTTTTGCACATGATAGGCTGTATCACTCAAAACACCAGCAAAGGCTTCAATTTTATCAAAAGGCAAGTAAATAAATAAAAAATAGCAAATGACTTTAAAAGAAAAGAAATCCACCCTCCAAAATGCAATGGAAAATAAACAAGCTAAAATAAATCTTATTCTAATGTTCTATGAACTCCTTCTTGAAGTGAGAGTGTTAAGACAAGGTATTACGATCTTATTTGCGCATAAATTTTCAACTGCATTTTCGTGGAAATCTTTACATATATCCACACCATTCCACATGTATCAGATAGGAAGGCAGATAGAAATGAGGTCAATTAACTTTTCTTAACTATGGAGTACGTTACTTTGAAATTTTCAGTGCATTTTGGAAGGAGTATATATGTTTTTTATATATGCTGCTCGTTGTAGACAATTGGATTCGAGTAAGCAACCTACATAGCCGTTGACAGAGCTATTAACCTGGGCGTAACGCTGGTTATTCCTGAGTGCGACTGTGCGCGTTGCTGGTAGCATTAGTCCAGGAGTTCCTTAAATACTTAAATTCTACCTTAGGTACGGAGTAGGATATCAATAGTTTATACAAAAAATTTACTATTTCATATCAAAATGCGGTGCCATATAAACTTAATATCGGCAGTTGGCCTTAAACAACTAATAATACTAGTTTATGTTACTATCATTTTATGCCTGAATTGAAATACTATGTGAAACCTGGCAATTATGAGACCATATCTCAATCAATAATATACTGCTGGCTTACAAGTTAGTTATCCTTTCGTCCGTCCATTGGGTAACTCGGCAACGTTCACTTGGTGTCCGAAATATTCTCCGAATTGTTGGTAACGCGTTTTGTAATTGGATAAGACCGAATACTAACAATTCCCGTAACATTTCGTCTTAATAACTCTGAATACTCGGATATCGAACCGTATTCTGACTCCTGTTATTGTCCATGACTTGTACAAGTTAGACTTGGACATAGCCGATCTCGAGTCAGGTGAGATATCCGGTATGAATGTGACTAACCGTGGGTGTACTTGTTCAAACTCCGATTTCAACTACTTTTCGTAAATTTGTGCTCTCTTTCGTAGACTTTTATTTCCTTGTTTATGACTCCCGAAAAATGCAATCTTTTAACTTTCATTCCTTGTTACATTTGTCACATCAGGCGAATAACGAGGAGTTGTTTATGTACAGTCAACAAGCTTGTGTAGAGGAATCTCACAATCATCGCGTCTGTACTATAGCCTCATTCCCTATATGCTTATAGGACGCCTAAAGTTTATCTCTTTAAATTATATAACTACATATATTCCGTTACCAAATAACATTGTTGCCTGTAATAAATATTTTCTCAAAATTGTCAAACAAGCTTCATGTCATTCGTTTATGATAAACTGTATTCTGTTGGGACCATTTTAGTAACTATAATTTCTGCCCCTCTCATACGAGAGCAATGCTTATTAAAATCCACATATCTCAGTCGAGATTCGAACCAGAAACCCTCTTAAACGCTAGTCAGTCGCGTCAAATCTCATGACTAATAAGGCTGGATTTAATGACATATTTTTTTTTTGTTATTTATTAAAAAAATAAAATAATTATTATTTTACTTTTTACGGCATTGAACTTGAGAGTTCCGTAAGCCATAGAGTAAGTAAGTAAGTATTTCCTTTAATTGTGAACAATCTGTCCGCCTTTTCCATCTTTATGTAAACACATCTTTATATCCAATCCAAAGAACACTTGTGCCGTTCTGGTTGCATAATCAACAAGGGGTTATCGTTCCTTTTCTCAAATTTGAATTTATTTATGGCCTTCAGGCATCTAGGGCTCAGGCCTGGATAAGTGAGGAGAAAGGATACGGGAAGGTGTTGGCCAGGGCCTAAGTTGAAGGTATCATCCCGACATATGCCTGATGTGACTGAGGAAAAAAATCCTGTCAGATTGGTCGGCCGTTGGAATTAAACCCACGACCTCCCGATTACTAAGCCAAAGCTCTACCAAAACCACGACGAAATTGCCATCTATAAAACACAAAAAATGTTGCCTCATTGGTATGTACAACCATTGGTCTGCACAATGTAAATCATAGTCATGATAAAACCATTTAATTTTGGAAGACGGTTAGAAATAATATTCAATTTCCACTTCTAAATGCAGTTTTGTAAGCAATTTACTTTTTTTTCAAAAGTTAGTTTGTTATAGCTCTGAACCAAGTAAGACATTGATGTTGATGATGACTTCTCGTGGGCAACCGCTTGTCAAGGTCAACTTATATAGTGCTTTCCATTGGCTTATTAGCAATATGGTATCTGCAAATTTAAGTAGACAATGAAACATTCATATCCCCACTGCGAATAGACCCCCGATACCCTTTGACACATCCACCCCCACCCCCACACACAGACTTCACACAAGTTCTTCTCATACTCATAACCATCAGTGATGTAATGGAGGGTATACGGCATATACTCACCTCAATTTTAGGCATCACCGCATACCCACCTAAAATTTATAAAATACATTTGTATATGGGATAGTAAGCGAAAGGTTTCGTTCCAACGAGCGAAGCGTATACTCACCTAAAAATTTAGCATTACATTCGTGATGACCATTTCAACCAGGTTGTTTTCCGTCACATCAGTTGAACAAATGCAGACATGAGTTGACCTCTATTTCTACTTTTATAAAATCTCTTCCACATTTTAAATTCAGGAAACGAACGGAATAATTTTTGGATAGGATGAAGAGTGATTACCAAAAGCGTTCTCAGGCTTTCAAGAGTCCCACTTTCAACCACTCCCAAAATCTGCAGAACATTTTAAAATCCAGTTCACCCCTAAGCCTGTATAAGTACATAACATGAGAAATACAATAGTGTGTGCCACAGTAAGAAGGATATGAGAGAAGAGACGGCGAAAAGAAAACAGGCGGGAAGAAACTAAGAGAAAATCAATGCTCAACAAGTCACCGGTTCGCTATGAAAAGCATTGGTTCCATGGCAGAACGTCACATCCCCTCGAGCAGGCGTGCACAACTTGTACAGTACAATAAGGCAGGCCAAACTGTTAAACGTTGCTTGTTTTTGTCCATTTCCTGATAGTGAACGTTTGTTCAGAAATATACGAGTACGAACTGCCAAAAATTATGAATGCTTTCATGGTAGCTTGAATATGATCTTTCTATGTTTCACTGTCGAGACTTTTGTAGAACTCCTGCAGACTACTTTTTCGGTGTATATTGTTGTCGTCAGTAGAACACTTAAAACAAATTGCAATTGGAGTAGCAAGTGAAACGCAATCTTCAATTGAATGTCTTCTTCTATAGACCAGGTTATTTTTCTGTTAAATTCTTTCATCAGATCAGGTATTCCGCCAGGATTTTCTGTTGGGGGGGGTGCAAAGTCGAAATTGGGACGGTGTAAGTGGAGTTTTGCACGGTTTCTATCGATTTTTGAAAGATTATAAAGTTAGGAGGGCTCTAGAGAATTTTGGGGGTGGCACCCCCACGGGGAAGGGGTTCTGGCGGAATCACTGCATCAGATCATCGATTTTCGTAGCATATTTTTCTGTCTAGTTCGGTGTGTCTGTGCTGTAGTGTATACAGGTGGGAAAGTAACACATTTCACCTTTCAATAACGGACTTCTGAAAAGCTTCAGTTCCATGTTGAAAACGTTAAAACACTCACCCTGGACCTAACCACCTCACTTCCGTTTGGTAAAGAATTTTGCTGCAGTCAGCGTCTACCATCTCAAAAAAATTGCGAAATGTTCTATGATTGAGTCCCCTGGAACGGATGTAATTAACAATTGAAACAACCACTGATATTCCATAAATAAACTTCTAAAGTTTGGTACACAGAACCTGCAGTTGTATTATACAGCGATGGTTGACTATAGGTCTTCCGACAGATTGTTCAATAAGATAAACTGCTCCAACATTTCCCGCATCTTGCCGGAGCACCGTCAATACAAATTGAGTAGAGAGTTCTTGCTTGGTCGGAGCCACCTGACCCCAAAATTAGAGCACCTGGGCTCCATAAATTTGAGTTTTGACGTATTCCCAGGGCCTTTTGGCCCCTAGGGTCACCTTAGGGTCAATCCCCACCCCTAGCCCCACTCCTAGACCCCACCCCTGTTTCCAGAACATCGTGAGAAAAATTTTGGTGGCAACGCCATTTTGATAATGAAATTATATTCGAAATGGAATATACAATTAAAAAAGTACATAAAATATGACTTGCGAATCCTCCATTACAAGGGAAAATTTGAAAGCAATGAAATGTCAGTTGATAAGTAAAAGATATTTAAAAATTAATATAATCAAAGTTGATTTACAAATAGTACAATGAGTGAATGAAAGAATTAACCACAACCTCAATGTAGATGAAATTCACTAGAAATTATGGACAAAGATGCAAGAATACTTCTGCCAAGACGACCCATAGTGTGACTTGAACCAGTAAACCGCTTTTTGGAAATCTACTTACGACAGTCAATGTTTCCTTTAGAAATCATACGTAAAAATGACGATTTTCTGTCACTGAACGACAGTGGAAAATAGATTCATTTAATTACGGAGATATGAAAATGAAGTTAAGAACATTTGTTTTATAATCATTAGAAAAGTGTAAAATTTAAAGAAGTCATACCTTAAAACTTGTTAATCTTCGGTATGGAATGTAAATCACACATTAAAACTGTAGATAAAATAAACACTAAGACAAGAAGTCACGTTTTATGTAAAACAAATATTAGGTTTAAATATATAAAAAAATAAAACTTCGTTTTATTCTTTTCATTAGAGGTACGGCGCGTATTTGTGATGCTGCTGCTTCGGAGACTACAATGTTAATGGTCGGAGAAGATAGTCTTGTTTGTTTTGAGTGTTTGCGGGGCGGGAAGCATGTGGTTATGTAAGACCATGTGTGAAAAAAGAAGACACTTTGAGGTGGGGGGCGCAAAACCGCTCGTGATGGATAATGTTTAACGAAGGAGGGGTGTGAGGATGCGATGGACGTGTGATGCCGGGAACGTCCCCTGATGTATCGTCCTCAAGAAACATGTGTGTGAAAAAGAGTTGGCTGGAATTATTTTGTGACTAGGTTGACTTACGGGTTACAATATCCTTTAAATAGCTGGGTTAAAACTCTGGGAAAATAGAAATACATTTGGTAAAGGTCACTATTTCCGCGTACCAGGGCTTAGAACGGAAATATTAATGTATTTATGACAAATGAGAAGGCCAATA
>JAGDQP010049425.1:0-14503 GCA_022664845.1 Lepisma saccharinum | reverse complement strand
GCATGAATGAGAAACCAAGGTGATCCTTCGATATAACAAGTAGCGATAAATTTTTGAATTTTCTATATAGCCTTTCGGTATCTAAGGTTTAGGTTGGGATAGAGGAGGGGAAATGATTTGGGAAGGTGTCGGCGAAGGCTTATGTTGAAAGCAGCTGGAAGTGATTGAAACTGTGCAAGTAAGCGCAATAACTCGCTTGGTTTTGTAAACTTGGCTGAGGTTGAATGGCCAAAGTAATGTTGGAAGTATATACTATAAAATTTGGCTTGAATCAAGCCTGGAATATATACCACTCTAGGATAATAATTTCGACATCTAAAATGAGTCGTCATTAATAAATAAGTAATTAATGCTATATTTCCAGTTCGTGATAGATTGTATTTAGCATAACTTAATCGCGGTATGATGTAATGATGCACAAATATTACTCTACTTGTTTCGTAAAGATATAGAAAAATACGAAAGATAATGAGAAAGAGAAGGAAAAGAGAAGTAATAGGAAAGTAAATTGAAATTTGCCATGAATTACTCATTTTCCTGACAAATCGACTGTAGAATCTTTGTCTATATAGTGTGAATTTATTTATTGCTTAATTATAATAATAAAAAAAGGTAACGCTATCCCTTGTGCGATAGGTACGCGCCGTGAACGGCGCATGGAGGTGTGGAGGAAGAGCTGAACATTTTCTTGACCATCGATACTAACTGATGTGGGGTGGTCAGTCACACTTTCGACCGCCTTTACCTTCCCAAGGTACCCAGGGGTACCGAGGACACAATGTTACTGAATTTGACACGAGGTTAAGCGCATCTCAAAGCGCCTGGCATGCGAACACTGCGAGAAAATTCTCCTGTATCCTGGCCGGAATTTGAACCCGGTGTGCCCGATTCGTAGTCAGAAGCGCTACCGCTTGAGCCACGGCTACTACTTAATAATAATAATAATAGAATTAATAATGATAATAACACTAACTTACTCCATGGCTAACGGAACTCGCAAGTACATCGACGTAGTAACAAACGTTCATTATCGGGATCTATCCTGGGCGATACCAGGACAATAATCATCACAAACACATACTTCTCGAAGATCCCTTCTAACATTGACCTCCCAACGTCGTCTCGGTGTTCCCAATGGTCTCTCTCCCTCATGCTTTCCAAGCAAGATGAAATATAATCTTCGTTTTTTACTCATCTGTGATACATGGCCTGCCAATTTTAGTCATCGTAATTTCATTAAGTTTACAACATCTGGCTAGTCGTACAGTTCATGAGGTTCTTCATTATGCAGTCTCCTCCATTCTCCAGTCATCTAGTCCAATTTCGGCCAGTACATATTTCTCAAACCCATATTTTCAAACACTCGAAATTTATGTTCATCTACGTTTGTACTCCAGCTTTCGCAACCGTAAAATATTACCGGCAGATTAATCTTTCTGTATATTTCAATTTCAACTTCCTTGAATTAATAATAATTATAATAATCAGTTGCACCTTGTGTATATGACTAGGTTAAAGGATGAGCCTAGAACTCCTGGGATCAACCTACTTTACTAATATTATGTTACAAAATACCTGTCGAGATACTTTGTCAAGGAGAGTCTCACTCATAGTAATAAAGCAACGTAAGCCCAAATTTGGTCAGCGAATACAAATAATAATACCAGGCTATTCTTCTTCTTGTTTGCAGTGAATGAAATGGTATTCTGTGGAAGGACTATATCTATCTAATAGTTTCGTAATCCATTCTCTTAATCACTTCACAAATTGTACACGATTACAAATTTCACTCATTGTAGTTTCAAAGATTGCTTAAACGTGCCAAATGGTCAAGTTTTAAGGTGATTTTTACAAGTGACCAAAGTTACTCAATTTACTAACTCAGAACTTTACACCCGGCGCCATATGGTAAAACCTTAAGTTTATCATATATGTTGAGGATATTTCATATTTCCTTGCCAGGAAAACGCGCATAATAATAAGTTAATTCAAAACAAATTTTCGTGAAGTTTCTTAATGGCATTCTTAAATGGTGTGTATTTCAATTAAGGGATTTAAACTTTGCGTTGACTTTAGTTTAATACGATTATTTTCTTCAGGCATTTTCTAATCAGGTCGTCAAACCATTTGAGTCTGTAACCGAAAATGGCAGCGCCAAAAACGTTGAAATGATGTACAATCATGCTATATGTACCGTATACTCTATATGAGGGCTGTTTCGAAAGGCGCCGAAACCTATTGTGAAGTTAAAAGTTAATACAGATTCCAATATGAAGCCTTTAATCCGTAAATTCAAAATAGCAACAGTTCGGATATTTTTTTCTACAGTATATTTTTCTGGATTTTGAAAAATCCCTAAATTCTAAAAGGCATTGCAATTGATGTTGGCGTTTCAATCCAATAAGCCACTTACAATTCCGATAGCAAAGACGGTGTAACCCAAATGTCTTGAATTTCGTAAATTGTGATAAATGTATATAGCTGTTCAGTTGGATTCCCATTCTCCCATAAACTATTAAAGCCTTCTGCATTCTATCCTTATACTTCCCTTCCATGAGTTTGGTAAAATAGTGCATGCGAAAGGAGGCCTCCGTATAGGATCTTGTATACGTCAAGTGTTGGCAGATTTGGTTATGAATGATTGGGAAAATATGGTGATGGAGAAACTCCAGTAGCATACACACGTGTTTTTAACGTTAATTGTAGGTCTATTTCGTTGATTAACCGTCATAGGTTGAAAATAGTTACGTTTAGATTTAAACCATATTTCAACAGAAATCACTGCGTTGATAAGGCGTTAATACAACGTGTATTAAATATGCTATTTTCAACTATGGTGTACATTTTGTTTAATGTGTTTCCTACTAATGTTATGTAAAAAATTATAATTAAAACTCTGAAATTAAGTATATATTTCATTTCGTCATGTGTTTTGTTGAAATGTGATTGAATTTTAAACTATATTTCAGCGAACACTTAATTTCGTTAATAAGGGTAATGAGAATTGTTTTCAACTATGACATAGATTTCACTTTCTATGTGTTTCCTAAGGCGATATATTATACTGTTGAGAAATACAAATTTAATCGTGAAACGGTGGTCAAAGTGTTAAAGAAGAAAAAATACTCATAAGAAAGAAACGAGGAAAGTATTCTTTATTCTTATTCTTACATGATGGTTAACGATGCGTAGCAACTGCCTTCTAGACTGCCTGTTAATATATATTATAAAAGAGTAGTGGACTCTCAAAGTGAATTCGTGGATAAGTGGTCATCGCGTCCAGCTACCAACAAAAAGTGCAGAGCGTTCCAGTTTTCGAACCCCACTGCAGCCGAGAGGATTATTTACTGTTAAAAAATTAACACAGTATATCATGTGAAAAAGAACCCTGATAAAATGATGCTAAATGTGTGTATACCTATAGACAACATTCATGCTCTGGTTTGGCCAACTAAACCTGTTTCTTCATAATTTCTTCTCAACCATTATTCAACTTCGAATAATCCGTTGAATAGGCGAACATTTCGGTACATTTACAACGTTACCACAACGTCTCGGTACTAACGTTTAATCTACGTATTTTCAACGTGTGTGTGCGACTGGGAAAGGAAAGGACAGACTGTCATTGTTTTTCAGGTACGTAACTGTCTTGGTATTTGAGAAGGCTCAAGAAGAACATTATATGTTCATTAACGAGCTCAATAATAAAGGCAAAAGAGTGTTTTTGGACAGTGAGATGGATGAAAACAAAGTACTAAATTTCCTGGATATCAGGGTTGAAAAAAAAAACGAAAGACGGGAGGCTTGTAGTGATATGGTTTCAGAAGAAATGTGTAGCAGGAGTTTATTTACCACAAGAGGTATATGAAGGAAATAATAGGGGAGATTAACCCGGAAGAAGATCAAAAGAAGACAGATGTGAAAAGGGTTTGGGAACAATTTAAGGAAAATGGATATGATGATATACGCATGATCAGGAGGAGAAAAAGACACAAAAAGAAGAAGAGATAAGACAAAGAAAATGAAAAGAAAAAGTGGATTCCATAAAAAGTGGGGGAGAATCGCCGAGAAAATCAAGCTAATGTTGGGAAAGGTAGGAGTGAAAACGTACAGGAAAGAAGGGAAGAAGGTCTTGGACTTAGTGAGAAACAAGAAGAAAGGTGCTCTGAATGAGAAGAACTAAGAGGAGTGGAATACAGTCTTTTGTGTATGAAGTGTGAGGCAGTGTATATAATAGAGACAAAAAATTGGAGGAAAGGCTTAAAGAATACAAGGATGACGTCAAATTAAATAGGGACAGAAGTGTTGTTTACAAAGATATACAAGAAGAGGTGCATGATATAAACTAACAAGGAACGGAGATACTAGAACAAGAGTGAAGGATGTTGGTTAACCAGAGAAAAGAATTACGGAAACGGGAGATAAGATGATGCACTGCAATGTTAGGTTGAGTATAAACGAGAAATGGGAAACGTACTGGGAAGAGAAGAGTGGAGAAATTATTCCAGAAAATAGAGATTATTTTGTAGTTTCCCCGTCCATTTGTTCTTTATTATTTATTAAATTGATTAATTTTTAAGCTTCTGTTTTTATTATTTGTGTATTTCGGGCTTATGTATTTAAATGTATTTATTTATTTTACATATATTATTTAGTTATTTAATAGTTACATATTTATTTATTTAAATATTTTTGTGTTTAGATTCAATTTCTTTGTTATGTCGTTTCCTGTTACAAGTTTGTTATGGCGGTCTACTTGATTAGGAGGTGTGGTTTATTATTTTGTAATAAAATAAAATTTAATAGCTTGTCACCATGTTTTAATTAAATTATTTATGGATACAAGGCCTCAATATAATTATAAACCACATGAATTTTGCTCTATTTGAGAAAATAGCATCATCGTTAACAGGTAAAGTATGGTTTGATATGACAATCAATTGTAAATGCAATAAACGCAGATATCTTCCACTTTCTCAAAGAGATGATCCTTCAGGCTTTGGTGGTGAACAATTATTCCATACAATAGAAGTTTACTAAAGTTTTTTGAATTCAAAAATATAGTAATAACTAATGCGTGTGTAATAAACGAACATATAGTTGCTACTATTAACAGTTGAGAAGGGTCTGAGAGTCCCTTAAGGGCAATGTAAAGCCAAGATCTCCGGCAAGAGATGACAGCACTATCTGCGTTTAAGACTCATGTATTTTTATCGTTGCACGAAATGTCGATGCTGCTCCTACCAATTCAAGCCTATTGAGTTCAAACTTTTAAGAAAGAAAGTTCAAAACTAATTCAAGAGTACTATCCGTGACGAGTTTTTGTTTTCTGTATTGTTCATTGTTGAAATGGTTTATTGTTGTTATCCCTATAACAAAGAAGCTCTTTCAACAGGGAACAAGAAATAAAATTAACAATCGGAACGGTTAAAACTTTTGAATTTGTTATGAACTTTCTTCTCTGAAAGTTTGAACGCTCTAGGCTTGAATTTGTAGGAGCAACATTGAATTTTGTGCAACGATAAAAATACATTAGACGTATACGGAGAGTGTGCTGCCATCTCTTGTCGTACATCTTGTGTTCACTTGATCTTAATACAAAAATAATGCAGTGAGTCATTTTCCTGGGAGATTGCGTCTTTGGAAGCTAGAGCCACTGAAATCTGGTCTTGGTCTCCATAGTAGCCATCACAAATATCTACATGTGCTTCTGCTACGCTTTAACCCGAATTGTCTTAAACTGACACAGTTCGCTTTCACGCACGTTCGTACAAGTTGCACCCGATGTGCTTCCTTAAACAAGAACACTGTTAAACTTGCACAACCCCTGCCGTATCACGTTCCACCACACAATGGAGGTGTATCCAGTCCCTGTTATCTAGTCTAAACAAGTAATTTCAAAGGATAGATCAACCATATCTTAGATCCTTTTGGTTCATGAGATATATTCTTGACACGGAGATACATACGGACAAAGCCGGAATATAAGGTTCTGCATTATTAGCAATATTTCACGCTATGATGTGGAGGGGTCTAAAATGTAAAGTATAGTAAATGAGATTATTTCATCTGAACAGAGAATTATTTAATTTTCGATATACAAAGCGCAGTATTTCTTTAATAGAAAATTATATAAATTATGACAAATAGTTTCATGATGCCTACAAGTTATATATCAGCTACTAATACTACTATTGCTACTGCTGCTATTACTACTACTACTAATAATAATAATAATGATAATACAAGTAACACTGGTATGGAAAACTCATTTTGATGTTGTGTAAGCAAATAATAAAAATATAATATAAAACTCGTAAGTTCGAAAATGGGTAGGTATTATCTTACATAAAAAAAAAATTATTTGGCTAACATGCCCATTTTATGCACTGCCATGAAGAATAGGAGGTGATATGAAGAGTATTCACTACTCACTTATTGTTAAGATTTAATACGCTAGTGAAAGAATGTAATTTGCAACAATATACAATTATCTCTCTTTCAAGTTATTTCAAATACGTTCTTAATCTCACTTTTGGCTTTGGAGTAACACGATTCAAATTTGGGAATAAAAACATTTGTTTTGAAGCCAAAAGTTTTTCATACATAATTTACAAAATTTAACATTATAGTTCTTCAACACTTCCACATTCGCTGTTTACAATAACATAAATTCAAATATATCAGTCGCTTACAAAATATTCTGCTAGATCTTTGAAAACTTCTTTCATTAAACATTTTATCTCTTTCAGTACATAGGGTCTGCATGAATCCTAATTCAACTCTGAAATGAAAATGTATATACAAATACGTTGTTAAGTTTAAAATGCAACCTTTACTTGGTTTTACATTAAAATGTAATAACATTAATAATGTACACTATTTAAAATAACAACACAAATATATCGCCGAAAAAATAAAGTGTGTACGAAACTTTGTTTCCGTCTGAGTATTCGTCGCGGAAGCAATACTATTAATTACGGTGGAATAGCGTTTAGGATTAATTCAAATCTACAGAAGATTTAGATATTAACATTTGTGATACATAATTTGAGAATAAGACGGTAATGCGCAAAGCTATGCGAAGGGTAAGCTGCACAGTCACGAATTCTTAACAGTGCAATAGTGCACCAGCACTCATTTCAAGGAAAATCAGAAACCAGACCAAAATTAGAAGGAGGAAATATTATAAAACTTGCTTTAAACAAACATAATAATATGAACCAGCAAAAAACACAATAAACTTAGCAGGCTTGTCGTAGATTTAAAAAAGGTGCAGCGATGTTGCTTTTAGTTATTACCGATTGTCCACCTTCATTGATAAATGATATGCAAGGTAATATAAAATTGTTTTCCAATACTAAAATCACTGTCTCACAATTTTAGACACTTTCCTTGTAACCGTATTTGCATTTTTTTTGATATGACAGAAGAAAGTTGTGAACTTCACTTAACTCTCATCCAAAGTGTGGCTAATAATTTTACTACCATTGCATTACACTGTAGTCATACCGAAATAAGATAACACTTCGGAAATACCAATAAGTGTTATATATTTTTACACAGCTTGCTTTGCAAAACAGTTATATAAGAACTATAACATGACTGCGCTAGGCACTCTTCTGTCGTAGTTTCTTGAATACAAACCATGGCCTCACAAACATGTAATAACAAATTTCCACTACACTCATTACGCTTCCTCCAAGGAACAAAGAAATGACTCCGCCAAAAGACACTGCAATAAATAAGAACAAAATGTATCTTGAGACAAGATGGTTAGGTGAAAACGTCAATTAATATGAATATGTGTACATGTTAGCCTAAGGAAATTCATATTTCCAGAAAGCTACAGAGTATCATCTATATCATATCAAACTACGTAATAACTTTAAGATTTAAACACAGAAGTGTTTAAACCATGCAGAAAGGAAGCACATAGGATGTGTCAACAAGTAAGTAGAAATGCAACTCATGGGTTTCATACATAAAGGCAATATACCGCCACTGCCACTCGACATTAGGCAGTGACTTTAACTCGTGTGTATTTCTTTTTTAGAATCTTAGGTCGTAGGTACATAAATGCACTTCATGCTTTAATTTACTAATATAAGTACAGAGGTACGGAAACTAATTAATTGACAATATCGAAACTAGTCCGACGATATGTTAGAAACCTGGGAGATCCGATCTTGTGGAAACGTTTAATGGCTAAAAGTGGACTCCATCCTTATAGAGCTTCACAAACTTGTCACATATACCAAACATGTGCGAGCACATGTATCAAATTCTAAAGAAATTATTTTCTGTTAGTAATACTAACATATACATTTATTTGCGCTTATCTTTCGTTCATGAATGAGTTATGTGTTGTAAGTTTAGAATTGTAAAACTTGCGTAAAGATATAATCTAAGGACTTTTGTAGAAATTAGAAATAAAATTAGTTTTCGTCGGGTAAAAATTTGTCTGTAGTCACTTCTTCACTTGCCTACTAATCCACTAAATTATATGAAAGAAAAATCTCAGATGTTGTCATCGGATCTTATATCGAACATCAAATTACTATCCAATCAGGGATACAGTATACACCAATAAAACTAAATACAAAGCAATTAAATAGGGAGTATGTTTCCATACTGGTGATTTCAACCGTCCCTGTTCGGTGAGAAACCGGTGCATTTTTATTACCCGCTATTTCTCCTATCAAGCAAAACAGCACTCAACCAAAAAATATACTTCCTTGCCAATCAAAGTCTAAGACATACTGTATTAAAACCGTTTTTCCTTTCTTACATATCTCTGGTCTTAAAATGTAAAGATAAAAAAAATGAACGTAGTCTGGCGCATTTTTGTCAGCTCAAGAACTTTGCAACATCGTATTTGTCTTGGAAAATAGAAATGAAAAATTGACATTGTGTCATTTCCATAGCAAAGTATTGATCCATTGTTACTGTAGCTTCAATTGATTCTTCTCAATCGGTCAAAGTTGTGTGCATGCGAGAAGGGGTGAGTCTGAGAGAGGAGAATGCGTGGTAGAAAGAAAACACAATATGGTTTCCGTAACAAAGCTCTCTTCTCGCCAAGTTTACGTGTTATGCAAACGAGCCACCAAACCCAATTTGCTTTATCTTGATTATAATCTGCATAAGGCAGTAGTAGGCTATTTGGTCCTAAAAATATAAATCAGTAGACATACCCGTGGCTTCCGATGTCCCCAATTTAGAAATCAATCATCAACTAACTATTCTCGAAAATATTAATCCAGCAGTAAAGAGCTGAACTAAATACTTTACACATCTCTCTTTCCTCTAACATACGAAGTGAAGTCAGTAGTGTCACCTTCCCTCCTAAAACTAAACTCCTAAAACATCTTCAAAAATTAGATAATAAACTGAAGTCTGCAAAATGTATTCAATTTGTTCAAACCTTGTGTCACAAAACGACTTGATACTATTTCAGAACAACATCACGAAACATAGAAACTGATTTTCTAAAATTTAAAGATCAGTTTATTTTAAACGTTGATATAAAAGCCATAATTGACTCCTTGAATGAAAATTCATGAACACGGAAGATACTTAATTACGTTCATTTAGGATTTCATCACGTCTCTCTCTCTCTCTCTCTCTCTTTCTCTCTCACCCTCTCTGATATTCGAGACATGGTAGAATTTAATGATGCTCACTCTTAAAAATGTGAGCACTCAAGAAACAGAAAGGTACATTTCGAAAAAGGCGATTCTATTTCGGACTCGACAGGATTTTCAAGTCATCTCATAACACCCAGAATTTTATGAACTTCCTCATATTTGAGATCACTTACTGCAGAGTCTTCTTTACAATAGTAAGACTGGCAATATTTCATGACTTATTTCTTAAGCCATTAACACGAGATTCTTTCATTTAATGTTTCATCACGTCCCCCCCCACCTCTAATATGCTAGACATGATAGAATTTAATGAAGATCGCTCTTGAAGCTCTTAAAACTCAAGAATCAGGCACATAGTTACATTTCGAGGTCGTAATTCTCTCTCGAACACGACAGGATTTTGAGCTCTCTCTGTGGAAGTTCTGAAGACTAGCGAAACAAATACATAGGTAATTTTATTTGGTCATGATTCCGTCTTCGACTCGACAGGATTCTCTAAAGCACTCTCATACCAGAGAGTTCTCTCCCACAGAAAAATACTTGAAAATATTTTATAATCTCTCTCTCTCTATCTATCTCTGTGTTGAAGATATGAAGACTCAAGAAACAGGCATACAGTTAATTTCAGAAGGTCGTGATTCTCTTTCGAACTCAAAAGGATTTTCTGAATCTCTCTCATAGCAGATACTTCCCCCCCTCTCTCTCTTTCTCGGACTTGATAGAACTTTTATGATTCTCGCTTGAACTCGATAGGATTTTATGAAGCTCTCTCTTGAAGCCTTGAACACCTGAGATGTAGCCATACAGTAACATTTCGAATGTCGCGATTCTCTCCCAAAGCAGAGACATATTATGATTACATGATCTTCCTCATACCAGAAACCTCTTTCTTACCAGAACTTGATACGTTTTCATGACTTGTCTCAGTTTCGACAGGCTTTCGTCTGAAGCTCTGCTTCCTTATCTATGAACACGTGATTTTGAGGTACATCCGTTAAGGATTTCCTCGCGACTATCGCTTATTTGGCATATTCAGATGGTCTCTAGAGAGCTTTATAAAATTCTGACATGCTTGGACCATAACTTAATCAGGGATATGAGGGTAGAAATACTGCTGTCGCTGTTGCTGAGGTGTTGTGTATACACTTTGCGCCTTAGATATGATTATTGTAATATTTTTTTTCGAGCGACTGTTCATAGATTGAAATGGAATACATCATAAAATCCTACCAATTCTCGGCTATGACAAAGCTTCAGAAGAAAGGCTGTTGAGTCCGGGAGAAATAAATGAAAATCTATCAAGTTACTGCCAAGAGAGATTTTTCTGATATGAGGGAGATCACGCAATCCCAACAAGTATCTGCTTTGGAAAAGAATCGCGATTCGAAACATAACTGAATGGCTATTTCTCATATGTTAAAAGCTTCAAGAGAAAGCTCCATAAAATCCTATCGGGTTCGAGAAAGAGTCATGAAAGCCTATCATGTCCGAGAGACAGAGAGAGAGAGAGAGAGAGATACAGAGAGGGAAGTCTCTTATATGTGGGAGCTCCAGAAAAAACTGTCGAGTCCGAAAGACAATCGCGAGCTTCAAAGTATATCTGTCTACCTGTCTCTCAAGATTTCTCTGCTTGAATAGAGATCGTTATGAAATTGCATCAAGTCGGAGCTAAAATCGCGAGCTTCGAAAGTTAACTGTGTTTCTCGAGTGTTTATAGCTTCAATAGAGAGAGAGAGAGAATAAAAAGGAGAGAGAGAGCGAGAGACATATGATCAAATTCCCTACGGTAGCTGCTATGAGAGATCTTCAGAAATATCCTGTCGAGTCTCAGAGAGAATAGCGATCTTCGAAAAATAACTATATACCTGTCAAGAGAGGGAGATAAAGGGTATCATGAAATTCTGTCAAGCAACTGCTATAGAAGATTTCAGTAAT
The DNA here is from genome assembly GCA_022664845.1 of Lepisma saccharinum. NCBI lineage: Eukaryota > Metazoa > Arthropoda > Insecta > Zygentoma > Lepismatidae > Lepisma > Lepisma saccharinum. Next base: position 2,921 of record JAGDQP010049425.1, on the reverse strand, counting down.
ATCCTGTGGACGCCGAGAGAGATAATCGACCTCGCCAAAGTAATTGTGTATATTTCTCGAGTGTTCATAGTTTCAAAAAAGAGAGCTGCAGAAAATTCTGTCGAGTTCGACAGAGAATAACAACCTTCCAATATTAACCACGTAACTCTCTTTCAAGTGCACAGGAGACAGAAAGATCATAAAATTCCGTCAAGTATCTGCTATGAGAGAGAAGTCTCCTTTTTGAAAGTGCTTTAGAAAATCATGTGGATTCCGAAAGAGAAATGTCACCATATCAGACAGCAGTATGCCTGTTTTTAAAGTGTTAATATCTTCAAGAACGAAAGCTTTATATAATATTGTCGAGTTTGAGAGAGAATCACAAGCTTCAAAAAAAAAAGTTTGATTCTCAAGTGCTCATAGCTTTAAGAAATGGAGAGTGAGAACATAAAATCCTGAATTCTTGTCCTTTCTTAGAATAGAGATGTGTCAAAGAGTCTGCTATCGGAGACCTTCTGAAATATCGAGTCGAGGCTGAGGGTGAAATGCGACCTTCCGAAAACCACTGCAAGCCTATTTCTCTGGTATTCATAGCTTCAGAAGTGAGATTCGTTCAATCATATAATATCTCGGATATGGGAGAGGGGGGAGGAAGAGAGAGAGAAAAAGAGAGAGATTTGATGAAATGCTAAAAGTCTGAATATTCCGTGTCCATATCTTAAGAGAGAAGTCATGAAATCCTGTCGAGTATTTGGCTGTGGTATGAGAGTGCTTAAGAAAATCCTATCAACTTCAAGAGAGAATCATAACTTTCCCAAATTAACTAAGTGTCTGTTTCCCTACTGTTCGTGGCTTAAGAGAGAGATCATGAAACCTGTCCTAGCTTGTATAGGGAAGAGAAAATTCTGCTATGAGATATTTCGAGTATGCCGAAGATAAAGTTATTCTGTCTTTGCTATTGCATGGCCTAGAAAATCATCTCGGGTCCGAAATATATTCGTATGTTTCGAGATGTAGAACCTATTAGAGAAAGATTGACCGCATGGATAATGGTTGTTTGAGCTCAAAATTATCTAAGACGTCCAACTGCGAATATCTTCTGAAACAATAAACCAAAGATGGCAAGGGTAGGGTAAATTTTCGCAATTGGGAAAACAATGTGCAGATGTGTTTCTCTTCTCTTAATTGCAATAAGAAATATGGAAATGTTATTACGTGTAGAAAAAAGTTACATTTATTGAAATTCGTAATAATACAATATTTCGAAACTATTCATGCAAGTGACCACGAGCTGGTTTTATCACCTATGCTACCATGCGTAAAGAAGGTTTGCAATGAAAGGCAAGACAAGAAAAAGTTTTCATCCATAGTAGAATAAACACGACAAATGACTAGAAACAACAGCTTTTGCAGCGGATATGAATGTCGTTTCATGTGACATAAAAATTCAGTCATAAAAATAAAAATAAAGTTAAAATTAATTTTATTGTCGGTAACAACAATATGGCTTACGCCCTTCCCGATACGGTGAAGCCCCTTATCTTTGTAACCTCTAAACTTAACTGTTAACTGGATAAAACAATAAAATCATATGAAAACTGAAGTTGCAAAACTTCTTCAGAAATAGCGTACTGCTGCAAAGGTACAGTATAACGATTAATACAAATTGAAGATGTATAGTGTCTTTAGTATAACATGTTAAAACGGAAGATTGGGAATGTGTTTTCACAAGAGGAAAAACAATACATCAAACAATTGCTAAAGGAGATAATTATCTGAAATAGACGGAGAGAGATCAATATCTAAAACGTACATAAAAACTCTCCGCAACATCTCTGGTTCATCCCCTAACAATGACGCCACGTCACTGGGATGTTATATCGTTGTCTGAGATGATTACATCCTGGAAAATCTAGAAAAAACGTGATGAATACTTGAAACTAAACCTCAAATATTACAATTCGGAGGATCCAAACATCGCAGTAACTATGTATCAGGTGACTGTGCCGTTACGGAGGCGACATAAAAGTATTGTTTCATGAATACTACCTCAGTAAGATGATTTCCATAGAACAACGCTTACCACAATTTCTTGAAATTTATTAACAACAACGTCATCCGATTGCCACTGTCATTCATTCCACGTAACATGTCTATAGCATAATATCCTGAAATAAGACAGCCTGAATGTCATTGTTAGTTCAAACAGCCCTCACGAGTGGTTCGGTCTGTCAATTCATTACCATGGATATCAATATGCCTTGGTATCGAGGAAAACACAACCTCACCACTAGCAGAGCAGATGACGCTTGTCTTCAATAGAATGTCTTGTACAAGTGGATGCTTAGAATATATATTTTCAAGACTTTGAATAACACAGAGGAAATCTGTACAAACAAGTATGTGGTTCAAACCACGAACAAGACTAAAATCCAAAGTCTTTAAAACGGTATATGGCTCATCTGTAAAAATACTCGCTTCGAGATTAAGACAAAATCGGAGGTTGTCCCTATATATGCGCATCCAACAGATTCATCTAATTTGGACCCATCTTAAAACTAGATACGAAATTCGAGTTCTGACTCTGAAACTCATTAAAACGTTGTAATAATTATATCATACATGTCTCCGACTTTTTAAAAGTTACATAAACAAATCAGTCCATGCACGAAAAATTGTCCACGGTGGACGGAGATAATGACAGTCACGGCCGTCAGTTTAACGGCGTGCATTCAGATTAACCAACAACTCGCAAGGGAACCTTACGAACCAAGTTCCGGGGATTTTGGCCGAACTGGTTCCAAAAGAGAGGGGACAGGGTAGGAAGTCAGAATGTGAGATTATTTTTTTCGGAGCAGGAGTGTGAGAGGCAGGAGAACGGGTTAAGGGTGAACTGCTGCTTCGGTCCAGTAAAACTGTACCCGTTTTCTTTTGCCAGTTTC
>JAGDQP010049424.1:0-14503 GCA_022664845.1 Lepisma saccharinum | reverse complement strand
TGTATTAAAAAGTGTAATTAAAGAAAAAATGTATAAAAATCATGTTTAATTTAAACTCTAATGAACTAAATCATCTTATGTCTGAATGTAGTTTTAACGTATGGCATTACCAGTAACGGCGCAAACTAAAAAAAAAATGAAATGAACTACTTTAGATGTAGTGAACCTGAGGGATTTGCTGACTCCCGTATTACCTAAATATGATTAATATTACATTGATCAGCACAATATAAGATATGGCTTAGACCGACTATTTTAGAGAGCGGGGCTTGGGTCCCCGAGGCCCCTTTAAAAGAATCCATGCCCATGTCCCAATCTCTCTCTCTCTCTCTCCTACTTTTTTTTTCCACACATGGAGTGTGTGTCACTCCGTACGGGCATTTTCTACGAGCGGCACCTGCGCTGCGATGAGCACCATCTGTCGACAAATTAAGCAACTTGCGAAGCGCAGCGCCACTACCACCAGCAGCAAAATGCGTTCTCGAGTTCACCTCTGGATTTTCAAGTCTCCCAGTGTTCTAGTGGTGGTTGTAGCATTCGGATCGAAATTCGATCGGTCGCGAAAACACGAAAGCGTTTTAGTTTTGACTTGCTTCTGGCCTTCTTCTCTCTTCGGTTACAGCTGAGAAAACTGGTTCAATTTCTCCCCCAGTCAGAATTGGAACATTAAGGGGAAAGAGTTAAACGAAAGCATTTGTAAAAGAAAGAGAGAAATAGCTCACGTGTACTACCCGTTAAAGGAAGATCAATATACGTAAATTTATATAACCTGTGCTTTTGTTCATTTCTGCCTCGTGAATACATCGTAAGAGAACTTTCCAAGGAAAGTGTGACAGGCTACAGAATGTGTTAGTTTTAGTATTTTTCTGTTGAAGCAAATAGTTCTCTTGTTCCTGGTCCACAATTCTACGTTATATATCATCCTTCTGCACAAGCAGCAACTTCACACAAGGTAAGTCTGTACACAGGTTGTGTTTGTGTTGTATTTATATGTTCAACTCATTCCGAGACATGTTAACCACGCCATTTATTGTGTTGTAACATGTTCATTTATGCTCAACTAGTACAACTTGTTTACAAAGATATATTTTGAAGCTGGTTTTGTGCGCGCATAAACAAAAACAGTAATTTCATTTTACTTCTCGTCTCTGTTTTGTGGGTAACATATCCTCCTCCCCTGTAATCATAAAAAGTACCCGTATTCCCTCCGTGTGTATAACCCATTAGTCACATTACCTTTGATTTACGCGGGACCGCTCAGCTCACAGAACCAGATATCACTTTAACACACATTCCCTTTCCAAGCCCCTTGTTTCGAAATTCTGGCGCAAATCTTGTCGTGAATAATAATGGAGCTTGTGATTATAACTATATATTTTGGTGGTAGACGTAATTTAAGGATATTAGGAGAGTGACGTGCTTCCACCGAGTACTCGTCATCTAATCAAGGTTGCGGGCTTCAAATTAACACTGGGCAGACCGGCTAGGTTCGTAGGCCGGTCACACCGGTCACTTTAAGTGATGATCTAAGTTCCAGCAGACAAATACCCGGATTACACCTATAATAACTGTTATGGTCACTACAAAAAAAAATCCCCAGAAAAGGTTCTCGATAAAGAACGGCATTCCGTCTGAAGCCTGAGGTTATATATATATGGTCGAATCATTAATGGAAATCAAATAAAAGAAGCAGGATTTATTCCAGATTAGAGTAGACATATGTTCTAGGATCGGATTTGTAATTTCTTACGTTAATTAATATCATTTGTTTATTTTTTTTAAAAAAAAGAAACTAAAAATATAGATTGTATGTTAGTCTTTATAGGAAACAACAAAACAGTAAATAAGGAAAGGATTTAGAAAGGAATCGACCCTAGCTTTATTCAAAGTACCATCCCACTATTTGACTGAGGAAACGGTAGGGAAACTGATCAAAACTTCAGTGAAGATGGACAGTCGCTTGATGCAAACCCACGACCTTTCATATGCGAACAAATTATCAATTGAGCTACGACGGCTCATTTACACTACATTTTATGGGCAAGTAAGTTTGGTTTCTGCTTGAACGCATTTTTGTTAAACTAGAATTGTCCCAAAAGAAAAAGAAATAACATGAATGTAAGCTTACAATAAGCATTTACGAATCTGAAATCTGTAAGAAGAGACTCAAGACACTTAAGTAATGAGTACATACATATATACACATATATATTCTTTTTAAGTTGAGAAATATCTCCTTCGTTAGTTTCTCCATTTGATAAATAGTATTTAGAGTGCAATTTTTGTTTACTATGAACATCTGAACTGAATGTTAAAATATTCTCAATAAATCTGTTACATGGTCAGTTTGGCACTGAATCTCCCGTCTGAACATTAGTATAATAATCAATTAGTTCTGTAAGTTTATAATTATGTTACCTATGAGCGTAAACTCACACGTGTTGGACCCGTATAGGTAGCTTGAATATAAGAATTTTAGTAGCACTCTCCGGCATATGAGTAGCACTTGCTTTTCATGTCATATGACTTTTGGGCACCAGTAAAAGATAAAGAACTGTTACCAGTGTTAGAGAGGGAGATATTAATAACAGTAGAGAGATTCAGCCAATAATGGTAACGAAAATATTATCTCCAGCTTGGACAACTAATTCAACATCAAGATATTAATATGATTAAGTAAATTACCAAAAATAATACGGCAAGTCAAAAATTAAGGTTAATATACGGTAAAAAAAACGGTTTCTTAAAATTGAGAAAACAAAGTTCTTATCCGTGCACTGAGAAATAACTTTCTTAGAAATGAGATCTCAGCATTCACATTTAATGAAAAAACAAGAGAATGTTGGATTGGATATAAGATTGTTGATCTTATTTCCAAACCGGAATGCTCTTATTTTCAATTGAGAATGCTGAGATTTCATTTCTAAGAAAGCTGTTTCTCAGTGCACGGATAAGAACTTTGGTTTCTTATTTAAATTTTAAGACTATTTTTTACTGTGTAAAAATCGTTTTATTTGTAATTTTTGTTTTATTCTTGCGTGGAATTCGAACGACGCTTTGGTTTGAAGACGATAAAGAGTGCAGGTTCACGGACTAGATGCGATCCCATCACTCTATATTGCCTTCACGGGATCTGGGTTCTAGAACTTCACCACAAGCCCCGGCTGTATTGAGGAGGGGAACATACTAGGCTCAAAAATGATTGAATGGGTGAAAAAGACTCACTGCTCAAAACATTATTATGCGACTCCGAAAGGGTGGACAAAATCTGAGAATCTATCTATCTATTTATATACACGAAGTTTCAGATACAGCAGCATTGCTATTTTACACTGAAATCATTAACAACATATCCTTGGTCAGCAACAATAATATGAACTCCATTTACTTACTTACTCTATGGCTTACGGAACTCTTAAGTTCATCACCGAAGTAACAAACGTCCTCCACAAGATTCTATCCGAGATTCTGAGCAAGATCAAGCCAGTTTCCATCACAAACACTTACTTCTCGAATATCGCTTCTAATTCTATCCTAGCAATTTCGTATCTGTCTTCCTAATGGTCTCTTTCCCTCAGGTTTACCAACCATGATGAAATATAATCTTCGTTTCTCTCCCATCCTAACTACATGGGCTCCGTACCTTAGTAGTCGCGATTTCATTATTCTTACAACATCAGGTGAGTCGTAAAGTCCGTGAACTCCATTTACAAATAAAGAATAACAAATAAATTAATATTTTTAAGAAATAAAACAATAATATAAACATAACATCATCACAGATATTTACATTTTTTTTCTTAACTGTTTTCGAAAATCTTGTTCAGAGCTGAAACTTTTCATTTCTGGTGGTAGGTGATTATATTTCGATACCGTTCTCTCGAACATATAAAGCTTTTGACAACTTCTAATCTTGGTGTTGGGTGTATGAATGTTGCTATTACATGTGGGACGAATTGGTATATGAAAGTTGAGCTCTGAAAGCAGGAATTCAGACCTAATTATACAATTTGACTATTTTGAATAGAAATAAAATGTCTACCAAATTTCATGAAGAAGGCGTTTGAATACTTAAAATTTTCAAAAGTTAGGTATTGCTTAAGGGTCTTGTTGAGGGAACTCTGTATTTAACAATAATGATTAAAAAAAACTTGAGACAGAATCAAGGCATATCAAGTGAGTAAAAGAAGCCATATACCAGATAGGAGAGCAGTATTCAAGTTTAGATGAAACGGAAACTTTGAGAAACAAACTGAGAGAAGAAATACTTTGAATTTCAGTGAGTCTGTGCAGAAAACCAAGTAGTTTCATAGCACTACTTGTAATGGCCCTTATATGCTCAGTAAATGTTAGTTTTTCACCGAAAATTACACCCAAATCGTTCAGAAGACTTACTTGCGTTATGCGGAAATTGTCAGTTACGTAGGCAGACGAAAGTTTGTTCTTTTTCAGCGAGATTGTAAGAGTGGAGGACTTATTAGAGTTATTCCAAGTATTTCACCAAAATTTGAAATATATCTTGTTGAAGAAGGAGGGCGTCATTAACAGTTGTTATTTTCCTAAGGATTTTGTAATAATCTGCAAACAGAAGAATATTATCCGATTTCTTTGAAATTTTGTAAATTTGCTTCCGTCCGATGATAATACAATATTCAATCATTAGATATACGACAGAATAATCCAGTTAACTGTAATTAATTAATAACTCGCTTGCTTGTCTGTCTGTTCGATACAAATTTTGCAAATTTAAACTAACTTCCCGATGAGCTAGTGACTTGAAATTTTAAACATAGCTCAAAACTGGATGACAATGCAATATTAACTTATAATATTTTGAAAACGTCGTCATCTTGGATCCAAAATGGCCGAAAAACCCATCGTTGTATAGAATATACAACCTAAACGGTAGAGCAATAGAAACGAAATTTGGTATAAGGGTACACTATCACCAATAAGTTACGAAATATTACCAAACGTTTCCAAAGACGCCATCTTGGATACAAAATGGCGGACAAAACTGCATTTTTCACACGTTTGAGCTAGAGAAATGAAATCTGGTATGAAGGTGCATGACCACTAGTAGGGTAAGAAAATATTACAAAATGTTGGAAACGTTGTCATCTTGGATCCAAAATGGCCGCCAAATCCATTGTTGTATAGAATAAACAGCCTAAACTGCTGGGGCTAGCGAAGTAACATTTGGTATATAGATACATAATCACTAGTAGGTTGCGAAAATATTACCAAAGTTTTCCAAATACGCTATCTTGGATCCAACATGGCGGACACAAAAGTTCATTTTCCACACAGTTTGAGCTAGAGATACGAGATTTGGCATAACAAGTAGTTTAGGAAAATATTACAACATTTTGAAAAAGTCGTAATCTTGGATTCAAAATGACTTCCCAAATATTTTCCACACCACTCGAACTAGAGAAATGAAATGTTAAATGAAGGTGTACCATCATGAGTAAGTCACAATAATATAATAAAACGTTAAAAAAAAGTCGCCATCTTTAATCTAAAATGGCCACCAATTTGTTTTTTCCAAACCACTGAATATAGAGAAACGAAATTCGGTATAAAGGTGTATGACCAAGAGTTGATTACATACAAAAGTTAATTAAAAAAGATTTTAAGAAACATGCTTTTTAAGATGGAATAAAAAGTAAAAAATAGTAAATTGAATTAATCCTATGAATCGGAAAATAAAAGCATGAGTGCTCTTAGATATTATTTTATGATAGGATAAGCAAACGCACCCACGCTTTTATTTTCCGATTCATAAGATTAATTCAATTTACTGTTCTTTACTTAAATCTCGTATTTTTAATCCTTTTTTAAATTATTTTTTATTATCTCTTCACGGAATAAAAGCGAAAGCTGAGAAATGAGTCTATACGAAGAGACCTGACCTGATTTATGTGTAGGAATTATATTAGCTTCCTTCCATAATTGGGGAAAAGCGCTTTCAGAACAACATCTGTTGAACAAGAGTGATAGTGGATGTGAAAGGGAATTAGCAGTGTTAGGAGAAAGATTAAATAATTATTATCAAGTCCTACAGAGCGATGGTCTCAGAGATCGAAGAAGAAACTAGATTTCATCAGAGGTAATGATAATTGAAGTCAGACCAGGCCATGAGGACAGATTGGCTGAAGATGAGGCATGGTAGGCAAAGATTCTGAATAGAAGAAAATAATAAAAAACATTTAAAGTCATTCTTTTCTTATTAATCAATTCGTACTAAAAAATAAAAAAAGTAATTTTCTTTATGCATGCCTAAAAAGAAAAGCATGGGACGCGCTCTCATATACAGTCACTTTATAAATTCTTGAAATGACGCGCCCTATTCTTTTCTTTTTATTCATGCATGAACAATTATTATTTTTTTTTTTTTTACTTTTGAGTACAAATTAATTGAGAAAAGAATGTCTTGAAAAAGTTTTCTATTATTTGTTTTCGAGTTGTTTCGATATTTGGATACTTTTTCTCAAGCTAAATGTTTTTGACCCAAATCCTAAAGTGTTATGCAACCAGGAAAACCCAGGTAGTTGCAGGCTAGTATTTATTTTAGGATAAAGAAATTGAGAATAAAAAAATATTAAAATTTGCTTTTAAAATATATATAAATATAGACATATATAAAAATATCAATGGAATATTGTATTGTCACCAAACTTACGTCGCTCTGCAAAATTTCATCATTCTATGACGTCGGAAAATGAGTTCAATTAACGTTCCAAGATTTGATGACACCACGAACCATTGTAAACTAAAGAAAATAATATAAAATTGTAATAATTAAACAGTTCCGTCCTATGTCCACCAGAAGTAAGTACTTTGTCGTGTTTCATGTTTATAGAAATACGTGAGTGTTGCTTTCCCGCATTTACCATAGACCAAAATTCTCAAGATTCGTAGCTACTTCTGATATATTAGATATATAATTTAAATATTTGCGTCTAACAATGTAATTGTTTCGTATGACGCCTAATTTCAGAAAAGAAAAAGAATTGTGGGGGTGTTTTATTTGAAAATTGTTCCCAGAGAGACCATGCGCGTTTTCGGTTAAAAGAAACTAACAAGCAAATCCGCAAGAAATTAATTTTTAGAATCTCCACGTTCCATACGTCCTATATCTGTAAATGTTTCTCTATTTAATACACACGTTCCTGAAACACTGTAATCTTCTTTCAGTTACACTCCTCTCTAGTCTACTAGGTGCTGTTCCATAGTTTCTGTTCGATATCCTTCAGCCTCCCAATTGTCCCTCGCTTTTCTGTACACGTCAGTGAACTAGGTCGGGACGTTTCTTTAATATCGGAGCTCCAATCTGATGACACACAGTTTGACTCACTCATTGTTTACAACTCGATCACACTTGGCAAATGCCGGGATGGTATCTTCAATTCAGGCCTTGATTGACTCCTTCCTGCACCTTTTTCTTTACTGTATCCCTGCCTAAACCATATATGGCTAATGGTCATAAGTATTTTCAATTCATCACTTACAGTGTTCACCAACAACACAAGTGGTTGCGAACACGTCGAATCGCACATTGAGGAAAGTAAGCTCCCTGCAACATTCATTTAATCAACCACAAAAGAAAAAAAGAACGACCGAGGTTTACAGTTAAACGCGTGAATCCAGTCGCTTTAGGTTGGACTAAGTCGGTTCTTATGTGGTTTGGAAGGACTTAGTTCTTATGTGGTTCCTCCTCTGTACAATTTTGTTTAATCTTCATAGTTCAGACAATATTTCTTTCTTCCTTGCAGTGATCACGGTGCTGCCAGTATTTCATTTTGCATTTTGTTTGACTATATTGGTTTTCCCGTGTGCCCTTCATACGTTTTATAACTTTCCATACTACATACTATATGTTTCTGTCCGTTCGAGAAAACGTCTTCGTTTGGAGATCCAACCTCGTCTGTTCTATTTTTTAAAAAAATCAAAATGGCCGATGTTAGATGTCATCTTTCTTAGTGTTTGTCTGACACAGAATAGTTTTTAAATATATTGCAGACATACATTTTACCGGATCTCTTCCTGTCTTTCTACAATTACTTTTACGTATGACAATATTTTCTATAAATTTTCCACCTATCACCCTTCCTAAAATCTGACCCAAACTATAAACAACGGCTACTAAATGATATATCAAGATTTAACCAAAATGATAGTTTCATTACGCTCTGTAATTATACTTAAAACCTTCTATTTTTATTTTTTTTAAATAAAGAAATACACGCCTTCCGCAAAGAGTAAATCATTTTTACTATGCAAATTCCTGAATTTCACCTTTCCCATCGCTTTCTCCAACCCTTGCTCTCATCTATAAACATTATCTACAAGTTCTGATATGGAACACATGAAATCAGTTGAAAATAGATATTTTTACAAATAAGAAAAGGTAGGAATGATAACAGGACCTTCACTCCACGTCATAAATTAATTAACGAACAAATAAACATCAGCCACGAAAATGAAAAATCAACAAATGTTGGTGCACAAATGTTATCTTATAACTTGAATAAACATTTCATGTACGCCATAACGTGATGAAAACAAATGAACCAAGGAATTGAAGTACTTTCCGGAGTCAAAATAATGGTTCAATAAAGGCACGAAAATTTCACCATCAGGTGCAAAATAGTGGACGTGATCACCACGAGGAGCAATACACGTCTCATAACAACTCTCCCCCCATGTTGCTAGTAAAGGTGTTAAGTAGTTTCATTTTTAGCTGTATTGACGTATCTCGAGTTCACTATTACCAAATTGGTTACTGCACGACTTCAGTGCTGGGATGGTACCGACACTTACCTTAATGATGGTATGTAGAGTATCGCCAATTGCTGTGCACTCGAGTAAAAGTTCTTTGGTTGTTATTTACGCCATAGAGTGACTCAAAAATGAATGCTTGAGGTTTGAATGTCGTGTTAATGGACAAACGGATACAATTAAGGCGGCTATGATGCATGCAACCTATTATCATATGTTTGTATACTTCTATTATCTATGATGGCACATAGTATGAACTCTTATCACTGCGTGGGAACAGTCTGATACTCGAAAAAGATTTTGTCAATTATAATACACTTCTGCCATACCCTTCAAGAATACTGTAAACGTTTGTAGACTACCAAGATTTCTTTCCAGGATCTACCTCTATTCACAATTTTCTGCTAATGTTTGTATTACAAAATCATATATTATTGACTGCTAACAAATGTTCGTATGCTTCCTTTTCATTCAAAATATTGGAAGGTGCATTTACGGCCTATTCAACAAATAATAAACTCATACTCAAATTATTGATAATCTTTTCAGTCAAAAAGGCACTGTGGAAACGTACCAAGTAGCTATTTTTCAGATCGCATATATAAGACAAAACATACAAAGAATAAATTAATATCAACCGATTACATAGGTTGTTAGATGTTGCCCAAGATAGAATGAATCTAATCTATTTTACTTTGCTAAATTGTTCAATAAGAATGTCTCTTCATGGGATTTCTAAATACTTGAATATTTCATATTAAGTCACCGCTTAAATACCGGTCTGTACACACCACACATAGAACTGTTAACAATAATCACTGTCAGGTTTCCTTTTAAGTATTCTGGGGAACGGATAATATAAAGAAAATTCACTTTTCAACGATTTATGAAACGATGTTGACCGTTTATTTTTACTTCGAAGTTTCCTCTGTATGTCTAGTTTCCTCAGCGTCGTCTGCGCGTCTAAGGCTGGGCACGGTTGCCAGTCTCGACCAACACGTTGTTACCAGATCCAAATCTGGGCGATCACCAAATCTAGAGATCACTTTCAAAATCTTGCAACCTTCGTGGAGGGACAAGGTCTGTCCAGAGCAGCTCATATGTGCTTGATAGGATTAAGGTCTGAGGACCGTGCTGGCCAAATCAGTCTTCGCATATATGGTGCTTCTCCGTGTACTGGTGGACTAGACGTGCTCTGTGTGGACGGGCATTATCTTTTCTGTACATCATAATATTGCTATCTCCAGTTACAGTACAGATACGTAAGTGTCTTATATGATTCACAATTATCATCTGATCACATAATAAGAGAATCACGTAAAATCTCGGATTAGTACTACGAGCTGGCTGGATAAGAATGCTGTAACAATAAAGTGACTTATGAGGTCACCAATATGTATATTCAATACAATCATCGATAGTATGAATAAAACAGTCAACGTAACAATTGAAGCAAGATGAAATTGATTTTATCGAGCAGTTGTAGTTCCTAACGTTGGCTTTGTATTTAGGAGGTTTTGAAACCAGATGCCAATCATCCTGACAGGTTTTTTTAATCAGGTTTTTGCTCACTAGCACCAAGGAATGACTGGTATGGTGCCTTCAACTTATACCCTGGCCGACTCCTTCTTGCATCCTTTCCCCATTTTTTATTCAGGCCTGAGATAGATGCCTAAAGATCATAATTTAATTAAACTAAATGAAATTAATTTGGGAGAGAATTACAGAAAATGCATTATAAGAATATGTATAGCAGATACTTTATAATTAAACACATTCTATCCCGTAAAGCTAAATAGAAATTTCACTATACTAAGTCTGCGTTAGTAATTATTCTAACCATTATCTGTTCTAAGGAATTTAAATTATTGACTAAAATACAAGGGGAATACCAACTGTAATACAAGTAAAAGAGAAATTAAATTACACAAAGGGCATAAGTATAGTGGAATGGCCCCAGATGAATCTTGGAAGACAATTGGGTAGTATGTAGGTACTCCCAAGATACATTAATCTTCAAGTTTCAGATCTCAACTCTGATTGGTTCTTGAGTAACGACGCAAAATCTGAAAAGTGCTTTTTAAATTCTATATGTTGCACATTTGCTACCTGAATGAAGTAGAAATCCCATCCGAAAGGCGTCAAAATATCTGACGCCCCATTTGGTGGCCTCTGGCGCTCCCACCCCCAGTTTAGACCAAAGTGAAACTGTTCATATTGGTGTCTACTTCATATGAATCAAACCCCCTGAGCATGAATATGAGCTTAAAGTTTCCATTAGGCCCCCCGTAAATACCTCATTCGAACGAAACAACTGCAAGTGAACTAGCAGAAGACTCACTAGCAGGTAGCAAAATGCACTTCAAGACCACGGAAGGAACGAGATTTTGAGTAGCTAATATAGGCACGTTATTTATTCGCTGACGGTATTTCTTTCCTCGCGATAAATCGCTCGCTTTAGCATTGTTTTTATTTTGGTATTATTATTATTATAAGGAAGTTAGTCTTTTTAATCATTTTATTGCAGCGCTGGTCGTCGGCCTTCATAGCACAATTGTCTAGTACCTGCATTTAGTATCCAGAGCATCACGAGTTCTGCTTCCCTAGCTATTTTCTTTTAAAAAATAATGAGATTATTTTTTATGTTATATTAATTCATATATTATGCATACAATACGTTAACTGTTACATAATATTTATTATACATAATTACAAATTCCTTACATTCTTTTGTATATCGTGGTGCCGTCTATTTGCATAGTTTGTTTCTGTAATATATAATTATACTTATTCCCACACCCACTGATGCATTAGGTACTGTTTTAATATAGGTATATTTCAGTTTCGGTTGCCGGAGGGGTGGGTGGGTGGCATAGCCTCCCAGTACCCGGAAGTTGTTTCCTTACATTACTCTATTTAACGCTAATTCTTACGCAAACATGTGATAATAACATTGACAAATTATATGTGCTTTTATCTTCAAATGGGTAGGGTCCACGCAATGCTAGCAGGTAGGGCCTACATATTAATGGTACCAATGTTCATTGTAAACAGGGTGCAAAAGTTAAAGTCCAAATTCACACAATAACCATGATACATTGTTTCGTGCTTTTCTGTTTGTTTGTTTGTTTAAGGAGACAAGAGTATAAAATGATAAATAAATTGATGAATATTAACAGTTTCCCTCTGGCCCAAATTGGGGTGGAGGCGCCAGAGGCCACCAAATGGGGTGACAGATATTTTGGATGTGATTTCTACTTCATTCAGGTAGCAAATGTGGATCACATAAAATCCGTTACATCAATAGCCGCTATGTTTGAAATTGCCCCATTATAGACCTAAGTGAGGTATAGTTGGTTTGGGTCAATTTTGACCATGGCACACCCGAGGCAAAATGCTGGAAAATTTATGTTATTCTAAGATTAACGAGACATCTAAAAACTATTTTTTTTCATAATTGTGCTCGAAAACCTTCATCGGTCAAAAGAGGCTCAAAAATTGAATCAAATTTTTTGAGGGGGAAAATGGTGGAGGAAGTTAATATTGTTTTATTTTTTCGGGAGAACCCCTCGTATATACCTAAACATCCAAATTTGACAAAAATCTATCCAGCCAATCTTCAGAAAAAAAAATAAAAAACACTTTTCAGATTTTGCGTCATTACTCAATGTACCTTGGGAGTACCTACATACCACCCAATTGGCATTCCAAGATTCCTCTGGGGCCATTTCACTATACTTATCTACTTATGCCCTTTGCAGAGCAACTGTTCAGCTACAAGCTTGTGCTATTCGATAGTCTCCCTCAGCGGCGATACATTTTCGCCACCGCTCAACCCACATTCGCCATCACTTTGTGGACATAGCGTTCTTTCTCAGCGGCACGGTGCCACTCCATAGACTGACTCTTGCTCTCTGAGCTGTAGACGTATGATTATGTCTCATCACCGATGCAAAAATTGTCAAAGAAGGTATCCTTGTAAGCTTCGAATGATTCTAGTAGATTCATGCATACATCCTGTCTCCCCTGTTTCAAGTCAACTGTTAATATTGATGAACACCTATTGGTATTCCAGTTCTTTGATCATCGTCTGGACAGCCTTCGCTACCACATGACAGTGCCGATGATATCTCTGCAACAATGAGACAATGACCGGCCCTAAACAAGTCATTAAATTTGTGTGTTCCTCTGTTACAACTGTCATTGGTTTTCCACTTCGAGTCTCGTCTTCCACACTTGTTTCTCTCCCTTCCCCTTAAACTTGTTGACCCATCTTCGGATATCACTTACGTCAATTATCTCCTTACCATAAACTTTTTAGCCTTTCATGGATGATGGCGGCAGTACTGTCAAGAACTCGATGATATTCATTTGTTTATGCTTCACTTCAATGGCAGCAAAAACCTGTAATAATAAAAATAAGTGAAAACATGCATGAACAGTCACTCTATACGTTCTTAAAAAATTAAATTTGGATTAATACTTCGAATATAATGATCAATGTGCATAACTTTCGGTATTTAGTTATTTATGTCTTGTTTTACATGGCACAGTTAAGGGCATGAAGGCCTTTTCTTACACTCAACCATCAACGCCTCTCGTATGCTCCTCGTATTATAAAGAACACATCCATCACTTGAAATACGACAAGCTTCACTCAACCAATCTAAACTTCTGCCAAAGTTATTTTCTATATGGTTTTAGATAATTAAAGATATTACATCAGAAAACTGAACACTATGTCTAGAGTAAATAAGGGACAGATGGCGGAACTTGTAAGTCAACTAATAAAATCTGTTTATTTGTGTTTTTATTTAATTTGAAACTCGTAGACTACATGTTATTTCATTCCTTTAGGCGCTCAGTGGATACGTTCTGGATCACCATATAGCGACAATATTATGCATCCAAAAGAACATGAAGCTTTTAGTCATCTGTCCCACGGGGTGGGTGAGATGGCGTAATGACAGAGTGAAGTACAATTTCTTACATCACAACTTATTGACATCTCGTAGTCAGCTGATTTCCTCCCTTTCATATGCAAAGCACTTCTCTGGATAAGTTAAACAAGTTTCATGGAGTCACTTTGTGCATTTGACACAGTTTATCTGAAATAAACGATTTCTCTTCATAGTTAGTATTCAAGGCATTGAATACATTTATGTTCAATATCAGCACTGAAATCATCGCTGTCACATAAACAAAGTTGCTGATGATATAAAGAAGAAGAAGAAGAAATATTATGAAGTCTTTCACAGACCATAATCTTGGGACCTTGCAGTTTCTTCCTGATAGTTTAGACTTCTTATTTCAACGAAGTATCCTCGGATGACGAAATTAGATATGATGTTTATTTTTTTGAGACTTAGGTCAGTACAAGGTGGTTAAAAATAGTTTAATTACTTAGTTTCCAGCCATTGTGGATATGCTGTGTTGTGATATTAGATCCTGTTCTTTTAGGTTCAGTAATATTATTCAATGTGGTGGGTTATGATTGTGGAGGATGGTTTGCGATTTTCTTCCAGTACACCCTATACTTCCAATTGGATAACATCACGCTTTACTGAGATTCTGGTACAGTCTCTTAAACTTGTGAACATTTATCATAATAAACAGCGCGTCATATGTCCCACCCTAAATCGCGCCATCTTACCTCACTAAGTCGATGTTATTTTTTTTAGATACCAAACCAGATGGTAACACTGACATAACAGTAAAC
>JAGDQP010049423.1:0-14503 GCA_022664845.1 Lepisma saccharinum | reverse complement strand
GGAATACTCAGGGAATTTTGCAAATCAGGAAAACTCAAGGAAATCTATAACTTATGAGTGAAACTGGGGAAAAATTATGCGGTGGACCTGTGCACAGTTTGTAAGAGCACTGCCCATCAAGGCGGAGGTCGTGGGTTCGATTCCCACTGCTGTCCGGATTTTTTCAGTGTATCAAAATTCTCTATTTTAAAGAAATGTTTTTCTTTCACTTGTGAAATACCAATAATGTACAAGTTATTTGGACTGAGTGGTGGTGGGATTTAAAAAAAATGTCATTGGTATTATTTTCATGTTGCACTGTACTAAAAACTCAGGAAATTTGGAGAAAATTATCATAGAAAACTCAGGGAATTTCAAATCACAAAATTAGTAGACGCCATGTAACTCGACCGAGGTGGTCGTGTAAACCAGATCATATCCAAGCACGAAATAAATTGAGCAACTAATTGTTGGTCCTTTTTAAATAAATGAACCCCCCCCGTTCTTCTGAGAGGTTGCCCCCAGCTATTCATTCTCTCTTCTTAGGGGGCGAATAATTGGGTTTCGTAGTCTCTTCAACGGAGAGATCGCTGAACCAGGGGACTGGACTCTTAAGAGTTCTCCTTTGGTACAAGCAGGTCTCTTGCAAAGAGGTCAATACGGAACAACTGTCCGCTCTCATTGAGAGGATATGCTATTGGGTGCGTATCTCTCATCCGAGAGGCCATAAAGAGAATCGGTCTCCTAGCAGGGAGTTTATCCCGTAAACGATTGGTCTCTTCGTCGGCCTTCAGAAGCAGTACTGAACGACTCTTGGGAAACTCACCGGAACACTACGTGCCCCATTGGTGTGGTGGTTGCGGCACATACTCTTCACCAACCTGTGGTTTTACTTCAACGAATTACTCTCTTCTCGTAGCAGTTTCGGGTCAAGCCTTCACGGGACCGTCAGTGACTACTACTGGCGCACCGAGCAGTAAACATCGTATTTGTTATAAATTTATATAACATCCAAATTTTCCTCAGTGGGCCGGAAACTGATGCAGTAACCCTGCTCCATCACTGTAGTCGGGCTTACCTCGCTTTGAGACTATCATCACATAAGAAATAAAACGTGACTTTCAAGCTTACATATGGTTCGAACCACAGAATGATTTAAAATATTGCACTTCATTTCTACTTTTTCTTTATAGAAGTAATAATTTTGATTTATATATATATATATATATAGATATATATATATGTATGTATGTTTTCAAAAAATCATCTGATTTAAATTGCGTGTTAAATTATGATTTCAATCAATCAACCGTGGAGGGTTGCATATGCATTGTTCATGTCCATCCTAAGCTGTCATACATTCTACCTAAAGTTAGAAAAACTATTAAAACTCAGTCCAAAGACACACCTTTCCCTTCTATCAATGTGTTGCTGACTTACTACTCTTTCAATTTCATTATACTTGACACTGGGCTCGGGGTGCTCATTACGTGCTGCTGGCAGTTTTACTAATCCAATAGTGAGCACCCCTCAGGAAAATTCTTTGAGACTGAAAATTTGATTACAGTGCAAGGAGAAGATATTTAGTGTTTATATAACAAGACAAATAGAAAATAAATCATTTGCCTTCTAGAATGCTTGAAATATGGAGAAATTTAAAATAAGAAGCGACAACTCAAAAAGTCTTCAATATTCAGCTAATCGCTGCTGCACGTTATCACTCGGCTAGTTTCAAAGCCGCCATTCTACTGTCACCTAACCTGTGGCAGCAACAACTGATATTATATGTGACAAACCAATCACAGGAACTGCCTGATAAATTACGAGAACATTGAAATAAGAAGCATTCATGTGGAAAAAGTGGCAGTAGTGTCTGCTGGTTGTTTTTTACCGTATAAATGTCTTAGGATAGACTTTGAATACTCCCCCAGATAACATAATAACGAGACGTACACCGTAGCATTAGTCAACATTAACGATTAGTAATTTACTTTTAGCTAATCTTTGAACTACTCACGTAACATATTTTGTCACTGATTGAACGATTCGAGGAGTATCTAAAGTCCAACCAAGCTTTTATATATATATGATGGGATGTTTTGGTGGAATGAAGAAAGTGGGAGGAAACGGATGGGGAGGGTGGAGTAAGAAGAGACAGCCTTCCCGCTTCCCTCTCCCTCCCCAGAATTCCCGGCATGCAGTCCCCTATCCGCCACTGGGGAGGCGCCTGGAGGGAGACAATGGTTGGGATCGGGATTGGGCGGGCCAGGGGGGAAAGTGGAGGTTAGGTAAGGTTAATGTGGGCAGGAAGAGGGAACGGCGAGTGAAGTGGCCTACCGCCGCAGACCACCCTGTTAGTCATCGCAGCCCCCCGTGGGAGGGTACGTCTGGGGAGTACGGCGGGTGCGGAACTTGTCCCTTGCAAAGAGCTCTGTTCTCTCCTTTCGGCAGAGAGAGAGAGAGAGAAAGAAAGAAAGGTGACCAGAGAGAGAGAGAGAGAAAATAAAAAAAGGATGGGGTGGATTGAAGAAAAAAGAGGAAAAGGAAGAGCCTCACCCCTTCTTTTCCCCATGAACCGATCTGGGGATTGGGCGGGCCAGGGGAGGTGTTGAACGTGTGTGTGTTAGTGTGTAAATTGTTCTCCCTTCCTCTTCTTCGCTTTTTTCTCGGGGTGCTCCCTTTTCCTCCCACTTTCTTCATTCCACCACATGGTGGGGTGGGCTGGGATAAAAGCGCACTTCACCCGTCTCAGAAGGAGAGAGAGGGACAAATGCTCCCTTTCTTCATATGCCTTCTTCCTTTCTCTTTTACTTTTTGCTCAGGCCGGGAAAGGGGAGCATGAGAGAGAGAGAGGGGGGAAGTGCCCAGGTTGGCGGTTTGGAGATTCCTGGGAGGGTGCGAGATAGTCTGGCCAGACGGGTTGGGAGAGGAGAGAAGCGGAACAGTGGGCGGAAGGAGGCCCCCTTCCTTCTCAACCCTCCCGCCATTGTTTTCTTCCTCCTCTTGTTCTTCTTTCCGCTTCCCCGATGTGGTCCTTCTTTCCAAGAAGCTGATCGAACCCGGGACCCCGGGAAAGGATTCGGGAAAGTGTCGGTCAGGGCCTGTCTAAAACGACAGAAAGAAAAGGAGGGAGCGCAGAAAGAAAGAAGGAGACAGAAGAGAATCTTCGCACTCCCTCAGGTCCCCTCTCATGGTTGCTCGCTCTCCCCCACCAGGCGCCTCCCCAGGTGGCGGATAGGGGGTTAAACATGGGCAAAAAGGGGTCGTAGGGGGGGGGCAATGTATAATGGGGTTCCACCTCTCTCCTCTCCTGAAAGAAAGTGGCCTGGGACGACGTGGTTTCCCTTCGCCCCAAACAACCCCTTCTGTCTCTCTCTCAGCAGTCCCAGCCCGGGAGGGGATATGGTTACGGCCTTTTTTTCTTCTCTTCTAGGAGGAGGAGACTGATGGTTTCTCATCCCCCTTCACTCTCCCGACCTAGCCCCACCCCACCTCTCCCACCCCCAGTACATGGCGGGAAAGGATGAGGAAAGATAGCAGCCAATTGGCCAACACCTTCCCGAATCCTTTCCCCTTCCCTTTTGCTGGTTGGTGGCCTGCCCACCTTCGGTTCGATCCCTGCTCAAGCTGCGAAGAAGATGAAGTGGAGATGGGCCGGTCACATCTTTGCCCCCCGGAAGGGGGGGACAAGGAACAAAGGGTGCAGACGGTGTCCTGGAGATAGGAAGGTAGTGGTGGAGTGGAAGGTGTGTGATTGGGAAGCGGACGTGCAGTACCTGCCAATGATTCCGGGTGCGGAATGGTGAAGGACCGTTGCGGGTAGAGGGAATACTGCGCAAGAGGGATTAAGGGGTCTCCTCCCAGTTAATCTTATCTGACACCTTCCCGCATCCTTTCCCCTCAGGCCGGGATAGGGAAGGGGAAAGGATTCGGGAAGGCTACGCCAACGCTCTACCACTGAGCTACGGGAGAGAGAGACAAGGAAAAAGCCGATTACAACTCTCCTTCTCTTTGCATTGCCCGAGTGCAATATAGATGTTTAGGTCCGGACTAACTATTACTTCGCGCGAACATGGTTTTTCATTGGTCTCTTCCTCTCTTCCCACATCCATACCCTACCCTATCCCTCTCGGGGATCTCCGTTTCCTCCCACTTTCTTCCTATTACGATAATCGCACAGGGGATTGTGGGGCGATATGGGTCCCATGAGCGGAGGGACGAGGCCGAGCGAGCTAACCCGGTGACCCGATTTAGACCCGGTGCCGGGCTGGTGCGGTCGTCGGTTTGCAGGGAGAGAGAAAAAAGCAGAGAGAGAGGGCACAAGGTGTCCCCCATCTTTGCCTCGTTCTTTTCCATAGAGGGTTCTCCCACTTTCTTCATTTCTCTTCCTGTCCCTCCTGGTTATCCCTCCTTGCTACCACCCCTGGTTTGGACAGAGAGAAAAATGTATCTGCATGGGGTGTCTTTTTTTCCTCGACCTATTCATCTTCTTTTTTGTCTTCTCATGGCAACGGAGGACTACAGGTTGGGGGAGGTGCTGATGGCCTCCCACTTTTCCTTCCACCTTGGAAAGGAAAGGGAATCCTCCACTCCAATCGGGGAACCCCTCGCACCCACCACCACCACCACACTACGTCCACCGCCACCAACCCTAAGGACATCGGGGAAGCGGAACAGTGGGCGGAAGAAAAGAAAGAGAGAGCGAGAGAGAGAGAGATTGTCCATGGCAAACCTCCCTTTGTGACGCAGCCCCCATGGGTCCACGGCATGCCCCCCCCTCCCTTTCGTCTCTTGCCCCCCCACCAACCCTGCGCCTTCTCTTTCTCTCTTTCTACCTTCTTTTCTCTTTTTTCTCCCCCTTCCGGAAAAGGCCCCTAAAGTGGGAGGATAAGGGAGAACCCAGGAAAGAGAGAATGAGAATCGTCAGCCTGGGATGAAAAAGAGCTACCTTTCTCGCCCCTCTCTCTCTCTCACGGATGGGAAAGGATTCGGGAAGGTGTCGGTCCAGCAAAGATCCCCCTCTTTCCTGTTCTGGGGGGGCTATAGGCCCCCCTCATAACCGTCAGCCTCCACCACTCCTTGCAGCCTTCCCCTCCCCCAAAAGGGTCCAGGAAGGGGGCATACACAGATCCACACTGACCCTCGTATCGTTAGTCCTCGCCCCCCGTAGAAATCTCCTACCTCCAGCCACCCAACCCGTCTGGTCAGTGTGGGACCCCCTCCAGCACGGCGGTCGTGGGTTCCTAGAGAAAAGAAACGGGGCGCGTCCCCAAGCTAATGGGTCTGGGGTGGATCGCACCTCCCCTGGGTCCCACAATCACCACTGGACGCCTCCACCATAATATACGTGGCTTTCCTCGGGGTTCTCCCGACTTTCGAACACCCCCCAACACCTCTCTCTTTCTCTCACTCGACCGCCTTTGCCTCCCAACTGAACTCCTCTCCACATCCTTTCCCCTCCTCTATCCCACCTCGTTCCCCCGATCTGACCCCGTGAAGAAAAAGCGCCGCCTGGCTCCCTTCGGACTCCTCTCAGCCCAGCAGACAATTTTTTTCTTTTCTCTCTCTCTCCCGTTTCCTCCCACTTTCTTCATTCCGCTCATCTCTTTCTTCCTTCTCTCTCTCCTGTGGCAGGGAACCGGGAGGGGGGCGGGCTCGTGCGGTCTACGGCGGTAGGCCAACGGCTCGCTCTCGACCAACTCCTCCCTTCGGGGAGAGGCCACTTCCTTTCGTTTCTTCTCTCTTTTTCGCTCTTTCCGTTTCCTCCCACTATCTATCGTACCTTTCCCAGTCTCTCTTCGGGGAGAGGGAGCTGGGCGGGGGAAGTATTCCTCCAAACTCTCTCTCTCTCTCTCTCTCTTCCATCAGGCCAGAATAAGGTGGGAGAGATGATCGAGTCCCATTTCTGATTCTCCTCCCACCAAGAAAGCAAAGGAAGAAGGGAAAAAGTGTATATATATATATATATATATATGTATATATATATATATATAGTACGCTCCTTTGAGAACACCCGGAATGGGAGCAGTCAACAGAAGTTTCCGATGGGCAACAGTAATGTACAAGAAACATTTGGATAACAATTGTGATTAATGTGGTTCCGGTAATATTTAAACGGAAAAAGTTCATCTGTCTCTCTCTTTTTTTCGTTAATTTGGGCAGTGAGGATATTTATAGATGTCCAGATGTTCAGTACTTTATAGACGTAAGAAAAAAATCAGTTCAGGGTAAGCAATATCGAACTTAGCTAACTTATTGAACTGCGAATAAATTGCTGAGTGTTGGTGTGATTGGAATTGTAGAAGGATTCTATAGGTAAACTCATTCTGAGTCGTTACTAGCTATTAAGATTCACACATATCAGTGCAAGGACCAACAAGAGAAAGGCTCATTAAAGTATTATGGATAGTAGTTGCATACGAATGACAATAAGTTAGGTACCAGTAGAGTAGTTGTAGTTATATTACTTGCGTGATATTTTCATTTTTTCAGCTTTACCCTAGACACACTTCACTTGGCAACATTGGTAAAGTGAAAGGTCTTTTAGTTCCAGATTATAAGACCAGGTGTACCCAGTTTTAACTTTGGTCTTTGTCGATTTGCAAAGTCTTTCCGTTGTTGTCTTGCGAGCTAAGTCATCCTTCACTTTGTTATTCGGAAGTTTGAACATAGAGGTTAAGAGAAAGACTACATACACGAATTTATAAGTATGATGGCCTATACACTACTATAAGATTAATCATGGGAAGTATTCTTTCAGCAAACTTAAGAAATCAGTGGATGCAAAAGCAATCTGTACGGAAAATAGCGAAAACCGCTCTTTCAAATTTGACAAAGTTCCTGATCCTATACAGTTCGAGGGCTTTGAATTGATACTGGAAAAGACTTGAAGCCTGCTTTCTTGACAGATTTTTCAGAGATAGATCCATTTGCTTCACTAGATGGAATATTGGGATGGTTTCTTGAATATACCAATCTTTGACCCTAAAAAGTGCTCGCTAAGGATCGTGAGTCCCAGTTTGTGACTGCCTTAGGGAATAGCTGACTGTAATTTGAGTCTAAGTTAAATGAAGTAAATATAAAGAACAATCGTAGGTAAGTTCAACTTCCTGCTCTATATACGCTTTTTCACAATGAAATTATACAGTTTTGTTCCTCTAAATGTTGATATCCGTTAATGTTATTGTGTTTGTACAGTAACCTCTTAGAAGCAACATAAAGTATTAGTGGTTGAGCACGTAACTTTCTTTAATGGTCCATCTAGTAATTATTGACATCCAACAATAACATAATGCCAAAAAAAAGTTACGTGGCAAAAGTTATTATTATTATTATTAGACTTTTATTTTACATGGCAAAAGTTAAGGCTGATAGCCTTGTCTTCCACTTAACCATGATACATAATTTACATATCAGAAGAAAAATACTCACAAATACAAAATCCTAAGTTGATAACATATATACAGACACAATACACACACAATAGCCTACAACTACAAGAATATAATAATAGTAATACATGAACCCTTCCGTATTATAATGAATCTATCTCTCTTCTCATTTTCCCACTTTATCGATACAGACCCAATTTAGAACCAAATACACCCCACCCACCCACGCACACAGTGACAGGTTTAAGAAATCAATGAGGTAATACAAGGATAAAGAGAAAACATATTAAATGTACCGGATTTGAAACGAAGATACAAACTGAAGCACGAGTATGGAGAAAATTATAATAATAACAAGAAATATAATTGAAATTTAACATTCTTTTTCACTGCTAGGAGTAAGTGACAGAAAGTGACTATGAAGCTTATTTCGAAAGCTGCTTAGGAAGCTATCTATGCGAACTGCCGAAGGAAGATTATTCCACTGCTTGATTCCGAACACCACAAAAGATTTAGAATAGGTCTGAGATCTGTGCTTTGGTATTCGCAGGGTGGCATTGATTTTCTTGTGAATACCCGTACAGTACTTTATGTAACCTATTCATCGTTCATTAATGGGTTGGTTGGGCATCTATGGTGTAATGTAATCACAAGTCTGAAGAATGACGTCTTTCGGTGAGTATTCTCTGGAAAATGAGTTTAGAAGGTCTTAGTGCAGGCACCGTTCCAGAATTAATCTGCTGGAACTAGGAATCCTCACCCAGGGTGCGTGGCAGCAGGATTCTTAATCTGTATAAATCCCCAGTGTCCGCGTGAAGTTCTCAGACTTTGTTGCTTTTATTTTGCTGGCCCACATTGTATGTACTCGTAAATAAGCATTATTTTCAAAAACTGTACTTATGAAAACAACTAAAGAAAAAAGTCTTTGAATAAGTTATTTTAATTTTAATAAACATAGTGAGTTTAGTGGCCTCTGTGCTGTTCATGGAAAAGTCAACCTCTCTCATTCCAAATGACCCACTCAGATTTTTTGCAAGGACTCAAAAGAAAGTAATTTTGTGCAATTTCTATCTTCACTAAACTACCCAACTTTTGCGCCCCCTACTCACAAATTGAAAAAGTGAAATTTGTCTTGAAAAGTGTATTCGCTTGCTTTGCGGATTGCAGCTTGTAATAGAACAGAACCTCATATTATTATTATTATTATTATTATTATTTTGAAAGTGTTGTCAGAATATTACTTCTAAGTTATATGTACTTGAAACTCTTAAACTGCCAAGTGTAAACTGCAAAGTATAGGGGATAGAACTTAGGTTTTAGCGAGCTTTCGCGATTATAAGGCTTAGTTGGATTGTGTGTGTATGAATAACATTAGGGTATTAGCCGATACCCTCATAGTCCAACTGTTCTAATATCTACTCTACAAGTGTACCCAAATGATACAATTCGAAATACATCAACCGGATATGTATATTTTTTTATCCCTAAGGTCCTTTTTTAAAACGATTTTTGCTCTTACAACTTGCATCACATTTTAATGTGTATGTTTATAACAGTAGATGTTTTAAAGTAATATCGGTTTTAGAATCTACTCGAGGAAGGAAGTCCAATGGTTTACTTGTAATCCAAATTTTTATAGGCCAGCAGAAAGTGTCATTATTCCTTTCTGTAAAGGAGCTTCCCAAGTTTCAATCGTATAAATCAAGTCTTGCGTTTTTGTAAGAACTGTCATTATTGCTTCCAGTCCCTATTTAAGGGAATCATTCCTAGTCACCATCACCTCTTATTTGATTTTTATACTACAAAGAATACATCACAAACTGTGATGGATGGCGTTTAAATATCGAATTTATAAGCGAGGAATATTTTTTTAATCCACGCGATTGATTCAATTCAAACTATCCTGAAAGAAGTGGAAGGAGAAATAAGCATGGCTGTGGGAGTTAAATATTCAGAAAAATCGTGAAGAAAAACTTGGGAACAGCTGCAATGTTTGCGGAAGTTCTGTCAGCAAGATCTAGATATGACGTCTCCATCCGATTTTCTTATTCGAGTAATAATAGAATCTTTCCAATACTTTTCCCTCTCGTAAAGTGAAGTTCAAACGGCTTTTTGTCAACATTCTTTTCAAGTTATGCATGGTTTACTTTCAGTGATAGAAATTTAAAATTAAATATATAAGCTACATTGCAATTGTTGTCTAAATTATCTTTGCAAGTCGTCCTCTCGTTGTTGTTTTTATTAGTATTTTAATTTTTAAGCTCTCTGCGATCTCTGACAGTTTCTAGTGGTCCCGGTGATCAGTTTTAGTTGAAATATGTAAAAATAAATAAGTTGGCTTCGAGTCGGAATTGAGTGCGTATATTAATCTCTTAATGCCATTTTTGTTGCTTATTTCGTGTGACTGTTTTAGTGACTATCAGTTCTCGCCCTAGTTTTAATTAAGACTACACTAATAATAAGCAAAATGTAGATTGTTTTGGAAATGTTTGCGTCAACTAGTCAATCTTAGTAAAACTGTGTTTATCTTAATTAGATTCACATTGGTTGATTGAGTTATTATTAATATCCTTTACGAGTTTCTAAACACGAGACCTACAGTTTTTGGGAAAGCTGGCTCCGAACACCCGTTCAAGAGACTCCGGCGGGAATGGAACGCGTGACAACGCCTAGAGAGCGAGCTTGCTAACCTCTCGACCACTTCGAGGTTAATTACATTTACAATACAAACTGTATTGTGATAGCAGAGGAATAGAATGAGAACAGGATGAGCAGCTGAAAGTGATTCAAGGTTAATATGTACTAAACTGAATTAAACTGGGTGGCGCGACAGCCTCTAAGGGCCTTGACCTCTCAGACGGCTTCATTGCGTTCAAGTTATTAGAAGGTTACGTTGTCAGCGTAACTCCTCTAGTCGTGTGTCTGATTTTCGTGAGTACAGTCCGCTACTTCTTTTATTCAAGTAGCTCTCCAATTGTCCTCACGATGCTGGGTCAACACTGAAATTTTGAGCTCCACCGGGAATCGAACCCGGGACCGCTCGCACAGAAGTCGAGCGCGCTGCCGATTGAGTGACGCAGGAGGCTAAGGTTAACAATTACTCATTGAAAATGGATGGTTTTATTGCGTTAGAAAGAAAGAATGTTCATTATTCGTGAACTGTATGAGGAAGTTAAATCCTCCCAGTGGAGTGAAGATACTTATTCTAAAATTAAGAAGTGAAATAATTTGGAAACAATCTTTGTAAGTTAGAAGAGGAAGAGTAATACAGAAGGGTTGCATATATGCCAATAAGGAACGATTGCAAAAGATGTCCTAGCTACTCAGCCCCAGTGGTATAGTGGCTACGGTCGTGGTCTTCGGATCGGCACTGGGGAGATAGATTGGAGTCTTGCTGATGCATACTGACTAAAGTTTTGTTCGGAATTCCTCAGTTTCACGTTGTCGTATGATACCTAGACAGAGGGCCTGAGCGTCACCTTGCCAGTCCTTACTAGGAAGAGTTCACGCTGAAGGACATAAATCCTCCAAAGTGGTAGAGGCTTAGTTCATAGCTACGTGCCTCACCCATAATGTAAGTGTGAGAATGGTTGGGGAAGTAGGAGGAATGGTTTGGAATAGTAGCCATAAAATAAATTACATTGGTCCATTATTTCAAGAGTTTTGCTTCAAATCTTTTGTACTTAGTTACGTGCATATATTTCTGAGTAAGTAAGTGGATTTTTATTATTTAAAATCTTTGTTCATTGCTTGTCTATGAATTTTGTTCATAGCAATTAGAGCGAGAATTTGTCAGAATATGAGTTAATAGGAAATTATTGGGCAAGATTTTTGCTTTGCTATAGTAAACACAATAACACATAATAATAATAACTCGTGGAATTTGTTTTCTTGAGGTCAAGCGTATTTAAAAAAAAAAAATGTGATTGTATGAACGCCATTTAACATTATACACGTAGCATGAAGTTCCAGTCACTTTCCCGTCGAACCTGTAACTTGATTCCTCAACTGATTCTGAAATGAAGAACTTAATATATTTTGAGGAATCCCCCGCCTTTTTTTTTTTTTTTTTTTCAGAAACACGATTTATATGAGTATTGAGAACAAGATATGACCAAAACTAGTAATAAGTAAACTTTGAAGTAGTGTAATGCTAAATACGTTGTTTATTAGAAATAACTAAGTAGTCATATTTGAACTTTTTTTTTTAGTGAAAGATGACTCAAGAACCTTCAAACGAGGATACTTTTCGGATTTTGTTTGCTTCAGATATTCATTTGGGGTGCGAAGAAAGAGATCCAACTCGAGGTAAGCACACCACAATTTATCCTATTAAAACTATTAGTTGATTATTTCATAAACTCCTGCAAATATATTGTATCATACTTTCATGTTAGAAGTAATTATTTACATAAATGGTAAAATATAAGATTGACGAAATAAGGTAGGAAATATGATGACTTGCGTGTACACGACATAGTGGCAGATACGCAAGTACTTTACACACAAAATTAAAACTGATTAGCAAAATGTTCAAAATACTCAATAGCACCCTGATCAATACCAGAAATGATCGTGCGGGGGGATCTAGATTCTGCAAGTTGTTCGTACAAGAGACTGAACCACTGCACAGTAGTCCAGATATTGTAAAAAATCCGGCAAAAAAAAACTTAACGTTTCATTAAATAAGCATTTAAATAACGTAAAAATTAACAACATTCCATTTCTCGTTAAATTTACATTGAAACATGAACAAAACAATGTTTCTTACAAATATGTTTTTAGTTGTAAATTCTCATATTATCTCATAACTGGGAGAGCAAGTAGCTGGTAGAGTTTTTCTCACTACTAGGTCTTAATGCTTCTGTCACAGAAATAACAGGACGGGGTCAGATGTGAGCATGAGTTGGAAGAACACATCCTTCGTTCTGTTTTCCCGCGAACACTTCCTTGCATATAAGCATTCGCTGTAATATGCTTGTTCCGTGCTTCTTTTTTATGGGCAGCAAGGCGACTTCAGTAATAAAAACAACTCGATTTATCAACACCTTTTGTACGCTGAGAGGCATATAGTACCATGGGTACAACTTGGGCTGCGGTGGCTAAATGGTATAGTGCCGGTATGAGTCGTCGATTCGATCCCTGCTCATGCCAAGTGGGCTTTGGTGGACAAGCACCGTCTGCGTGGGTTTTCTCGTACTCCGTTTTCCTCCCACTCATCATTCCACCAATTCATTTCGTCATCATCCATATGACTTCATCCAAAGTTACCCAAATACCTTACAAATAAACTTAAAATTAAAAATGGATATAACTTAATAATATACAACACATCATCTTCCAACTTCTCAAATTTGTTTGTGTCGATTTCGAACCCACAGGATATTCTGCAGAAGTATGACACAATTTGAAACCATATGATAATGGTGAAATAATGCCTGTAATGATGGTGAAAATCTCGTTTTATTGAAGAAAAATATTGATTGAGTTGCTGAAATTACTAGTTCCGCTGCCTTCAGGATTTGGTGGATCCACTACTAAGCTCAGCTGCTGCCGAAACCCATTTTGGATTCTTTTTCTCCTTTTTCCGGTCAGCGGCTATGAGTCACAAGAAAAAAAGAAAAGAAAATCACGTCTAGGATTGATAACTCAAAGTGAATGTTGACTGGTGTTTTTCCAGGATTTTTCCTGTCACACTAGGTAAATATCGGGATGGTACCTACAAAAGCCTTGGCCGTCTACAAGGCTTTAAAATAAAATTAAATTCAAAGTGAATATGGATGGATTTACTGATTTCACCTACAATGAATTTATTTTTTTTGGCTGGCATGCAGACATAGTACTTCTGTGTTTTTTGCCATCTGTCATGGTCAGCTTCAATTCGTGAAAAACGTCTACCTCCTTCTCACCCAGTTTTATGATTGTTGGTCTGAGCTTGTTTTTCTAAATCTGTATCTCGCACATTTCTGAAGTTTCTCTCTCTCTCTCTCTCTCTCTCTCTCTCCAATTCCAACCGTATACGTCTGCAGAAACGGGTGGATCTTCTCTCTTTCTACATTAACGACATTTCACATAAGTATATTTTTCAGCAAACTGGCAATGGTGAGAAACTTTTTCTCACATTAGTGTATGGCATGCATGAAAGTACTACAGTATTACGATTTTCGGGCGAAACTCCGTGGACTTTTTGTAGCTCCATGGTGAAATTACATTTTCAATTAATTCTTTCCCTTTGCCTGCCTTCACTGTACTGTACTTTATATTGTATATCGACTTTGCAATTTTAGTGCCAGGTTTTCAAGTGAATACAATCTCAACTAGGCCTAATTAAGTTTGTTCTGCATCATTTTCCATCGTACTCGACTGATAGCATAAAACTCGGTTACAACGACACTATTTTTCAGGTCCCTTCGATGTCGTTATAACCGAGTTCTACTGTATTTATAATTATGGTTCAATTAATAAGTCTAAAGTCGCCTGATCAGTCTATCCTGTATTTTTACAATGTCTTGTTTGGAGACTTGAAAACTTCAAAGAATAAATTTTGTCGCGATATTGTGGTGTTCTTTACGACTTTTAGGGGGTGAGTGATCATTGTCAGTTTCAGAGGTACGTAATTGGCTTCGTTCGGGGTACGCAGTAGAGGGTTAGGCGCAGTATGAGAACGTGTAAAGATGGAGGGCGGAACAGAAGATAGAGGAGAATTCAAAAGAAGTCTTGATCCTATCGCGAATACATTCGGGTCAATAGTGTACCTGCACGGGCTTGATTTAAAACATTTTGGGATTCAAAGGCGCTTCCCCGGGTTGTCTCATCCCATATACTGCAAATTAAATACAAGTAAATTGTTTCTGCTGTGCCATAGGGGAACCGAATTGGATTTAGATTATGAATTTCTTCCATTTGTCTTTAATGACCAATTTTTGTACACTCTTTTTGTCTTATTCCTGCTGTGTTAGAACTTCCAACCTTGGCAGATATTACGATGACTTCCTCTATTGCTTACGGAAATTGGCTTTATCGCATTACGACATTGGTCTTCAACAGTCGTTCTCAGGCCAGACCAGTCAGTTCCTAGCCTGCAGATAGTTATTGGAGTGGTGGTACCTTATAAACGCACACTTGGAAGAAAG
>JAGDQP010049422.1:0-14503 GCA_022664845.1 Lepisma saccharinum | reverse complement strand
TGGGTATCCACGAAAAGACAACCTCACCACCAGCATAGCAGATGGCGTGTGTCTTACATAGGAGATCTTGCACGAGCGGATATTTAGAATACATATTGTCGAGACTTTGAACAACATTCTTCTGATCTGTACAAACAAGGATGCGGTTGAAACCACAAACAAGACTAAAATCTAAAGCCTTTAAAAGAACATATAGCTCAACTGTAAAAATACTGGCTTTGGGATTAAGACCAAATTGGCGGGCATCCCCATCTACAACAAACGCGCATCCAAAAGATTCATCTGATTGGACCCATCCGTAAAAACTGATAAAACGTGGATACTGACTCTGCAACGCACGAAAACGTTGCTGGAAATCATCATGGATGTCTCCGTTTTCTTTAGACCGGATAAAGAGGTATCAATCTATGGGCGGACAAGTGTCCACGGAGAACGGAGACTAAAACGGACAGGGCAGACACTTGTGAGGTCTGCATTCAGATTCTCCTACAACTCTGATGCTCGGATGCCATGTGGTCGGGTTGCGTCACCACGGCGTGCATATAGGGCTGGTTGTACTGAGTATACGACTAGGTTATGTGCTGGGTGGCCTGCTAAAGATGATATCTTACCAAGATAGCTCAGCACATGGTACATCCTATGAATCTCGACCGGTGGTTCAGCGACATCAACACAAAAACTGGTGACCGGGCTTGTGCGATACGCGCCAGTGGAGAGTCGGATTCCAGCAGGATGGACGGTGTCAAGTGTATATAAAGCAGAAAATCGTGCGGAGGAATATGCGTGACAACCATAATGAAGTCTTGATAAAATGAGTGCACGTTAAAGGCGCAAAAGGGTGTACGATCACTACCCCAACTGGGATGACTTAAGACACGTAACAAATGCAGTGCTCTGTTGCAAGAAACCTTAATTTGGCGAAGGTGACTACGCCGATTTAACTTACTATCCATGATCAGACCAAGATATCGTACCTCCTCGACGAACTGGAGTTGTCTGTCTCCAAGAAAGAGATCTGGGTCTACAAAACAATTTCGTTTACGGCAGAAGTGTACACAGACTGTCTTTGTTGGAGAAAAACGAAAGCTAGTCTGGTCTGACCAGTCAACAAGACGATTAAGCGTCAACTGTATCTGCCTAGATGCGAGGTTGATATTCACAGATTTACAGACAATCGTCAAGCCGTCAACATATAAAAGACCTTGCACAGGAGGGCGAATACAAGCCATAACACTATTCACTGCAATAGCGAACAGTGTTACGTTCAGCACACTCCCTTGAGGTACGCCATTCTCCTGTAAATAACGCTCTGAGAAACGATCACCAACACGGACACGAAAATAGCGATCGCTAAGAAAATTTGATATAAAATGGGCCATGTGGCCCCTAATGCCCCAGTCATGAAGCTGGCGTAATATGCCATAGGCATATCTCTAGGTGGTATCATAGGCCTTCTCTAAATCGAAGAACACATTCAGAACATATTCATTCCGGAGGAATGCGTTCTGAACAATAGACTCAAAGCTGACAAGATTATCGACAGTTGATCGATATTGGCGATACCAACACTGATCATTAGAATCAAGTTGTTATGCTCCAAGTACAACATTGGGTGTCGGTTTATCATTTTCTCAAGTACCTTGCATACGCAGCTAGTGAGAGCAGTGGGCCGGTAACTTGTGAGGTTTAGTTTATTCTTGTCAAGTTTCAGAATGGGGATGACAATTAGCCCAGTCATTTTAGACAAAGGCTTGGTCAAATTGTGCGAAAAATAAGCCAAAGCTGAAAATTGGCACATTTAATCTATTTGATGTCCTGAACAACATATAAAAAGTCCCCTAGTCTCCCATGGCGCTTCATGGAATTCCAGGCGGCTGAATTGCTGGGACGCTGGATAAATGCAAGGAATCGCTGGAATTGCTTTTAATTTCAAACGAATAGGCCTACGGAGGTCAAATAGGGCTCAAATGAAAGAGAAAGAAAAGGGCTTTATTTTAAGATGTTCATTATTTTAATTCTGCTTCATGTGCTCTCACACAAGGAATACAACTTTTTAAAACGACTAAAATAATTCATAAATGATCTCTTTGGTATTCTTATTTGTGCTATGGAAGGCTGGGTATCGCAGATATTGCAAAAACTTGACATACATTTTTTTAAAGGAAATTTTTATCTTTCCAGTGACGTATATATTGTGTATGTAGGATCACTGGTTGCGGAGATATGAGCGTTTAAGGGACCCACTGCACCTTGACTGACCTTAGTTCAGCGCTCACGTGATATTCATTGTTTCGTTTTGCAGGTGACAAATAACGGCGCGCCACTTATTAAAAGAAAACAAGTAAGAATTAGTCAGGCTACCTTAAGTGGATGTAGACCTCGTTCAGTTCTACCTCCGATTTTGCTTTGTGTAGGTGGCTTGGCTCACCGGCACTTTGCTTCTAAACAGCTCGTCTACGTTCTTCAAAACTTAGGATTCTCTGTTTCATAACATGAAGTCCAAAGATATGAAATTTCCACGTTAAAGAAAATAGTGATAAGGAAACTCATGGTTGCTTTGTTCAACAAATTTTCGATAATGCAGATTGTATTATTCGAACAACCGACGGTTTTGAAACGTTCCACAGCTTGGGAGGGGTACTATGGACCACTCCTCCCTAGGAAATAGCGAAAACACCATTACAACGTATGTTGAAGATCCCTTCAGCTGAAGAGATTGCTGCAAAAGGAAAAGTAGATATTAAATGGTACAGCAAGCCTTACGTTCAGGTCTCACCGACATCGTTATAAAGGATCTGGGACAACATTCTGTCGAGAGCCTTTCAAAAGCTGTTTCCTTGAACCTCTTATGGGACGCCGGAAAGTGGAAACCACCTGTCTGCACTCAGTCATGGAATGGATACGTGAAGATCGCATTAGATAACAACTGTTCATGTGAAAGATCACAAGTTGATGCCCTACCCTTCATCAATCTGGACCCTAGAAATCTGAGTGCATTTTACACGGCTATACAATTTACTCTCGATATTTGTCACAAGAACCAACAACACTCTTGCTTCATCACATTTGATCAACCGTTGTATATTAAGGCCGTCGAGATGGTTGCTTCTGCATGGGGAGTGATTTGAAAAAAAAATGTGAGTTTGGGAGGATTTCATCTTCTTATGTCCTTCATGGAAGCGATAGGATATATAATAGAAGGTAGAGGCTTAGCTGATCTGTGGAGCGAGGTATATGCTAAAGCCTCAGTAGTTCATATACTGACTGGACACTCATACGCACGAGCTTTAAGAGCGCACTTTCTTACTTAGGAGGCCTTACTCCAGTTTCTGTTTTCTCATCTAAAAGAGCCCAGCCGATATGCTAGAGATACAAACTTTGCATGCAGAATTCATGAAAAATGAAGCGTCTTGTGATGACGTCTGCAAGCCCAACACTGTCGTGAGACTTTCATCTGTCTTGGACAACGCATACAACGACCTATCATCGAACAGCCGCACTTCAGCACTTTGGATACAGTAAGTTAAGCAGGTGAATTTGATTCGTCAGTTTATTAGAGAAGAAAGGACCGGAGACTGGGAACTGAAGACGTTGGATGACATGCAGGGTAGAAAGCATGGTGCCTCATTTACATGCTGCAGGTCACCTAAGTTATGCTAAAAGTGCGCATTTGTACGTTCAGGAAATGCACAATTTGAAGTCCAAAGTCCAATCAGAAAAATATGAGAAGTTCGCAGTTCAAGGTTATTTGACGATAAGAAGAAGTGAAAACTTCTGGAGTGGTGTATGGAGTGATGCGGTTGTGGAACTTTCCCTACCTATAACTTTGCGGATGTGTGAAGGCTTCGTAAACTTTAGTGGGATCTCTTCATCTCGTCCGAACAATATGTCGATCTCCGAGAATCCCGGCAACAACGTGACTACAAGGACCTCGAGAAGTGTGTTATATGACTCAATGATCATAGTTCATTTGACGTCAACACTAACGATTGAATCCCTGTTCCGACTGGAGTTGTTGTTCGTGCTTCGGTAAACTGCGATTCCGCGGAAACTTTGGGGAGAGCCTGTGTAGATTGGGAAGGATTTTGGAAACTTAAAGTTGAAGAGATCTGACCGAGAAAAACTAATTTCGCATACAGGTACATGTATTTAAGTGCATGAAAATGTGGCCTCGGTAGATACGAATCAACTGTTTTGCGGATACCGCGTGTGATTAAAACAGATGAAGATCTAAACAAGTTTCTAAAGTACGAACTAGCCCCATATCCACCAACATTATTCCGAAACACAGAATTAAGAAAAACAGACAAGTCTTCAATCTGTGATCTCTTCACGTTGAACACCCCTAGTAACGACGATATCAAAGAAATTTTGTCCCATGTATATGCAATTATAGTGGATGAAGGTATGCTGCTTCGGAAAGTTGTTTGACCAAGTCCAGCTACATACGAACAAGTTTTTGAATCCTATGTGAGTTATGTGATCACTCACTACACCAAATCATCAATTGTAGTTTTCAACAGTTATGGTGGGGTTACCACGAGAGATCAAGAACAGCCCAGAAAGGCAAGAAAATGTAGCTGTGCAAGTATTTTAGTTGAAGGTGTAAAAATGGTTACATGTAGTCGAGGTGATTTTCTGTCAAAGAGTTCGAACAAAATGTAGCTAATAAAACAATTGAAAATTCGTCTTGAGAAGGAAGGGATCCACGTTAAGGAAGCCAAGGGAGATGCTGATTCCCTAATAGTTGCTGCGGCTTCGGAA
This sequence comes from Lepisma saccharinum, assembly GCA_022664845.1. NCBI lineage: Eukaryota > Metazoa > Arthropoda > Insecta > Zygentoma > Lepismatidae > Lepisma > Lepisma saccharinum. The sequence continues at coordinate 9,739 of JAGDQP010049422.1, read as the reverse complement.
AAATTCGAATGTAATCGCACAGTGACAGTGGTAGCTTCAGATGACGACATTCTGGTAATGTTTGTGGACAGGATGCCTACTGGAGGAACCATCAATCTCCTTATGCCCAGCGTTGGATGACATGCAGCGCGATTATACGCTATTACAGATATTCAAAACGAGATTGGTGATATGAAAAACTATATACTGTTGGTACACGCCATGAGTGGAAGTGATACGACTTCTTCTATTTACATGAAAGGCGAAAAATAACTTGGAGTATACTCGAAAAAACGCACAACTAAAGAAAACTGTGGATATATTTAATACGATTGACGCAGATTGTGGCAAAGTATCAGAAGCGGGAGAGAAGTTTCTCATTGAACTTTATAACGGCCGTGGTTTCACATCACTTGACGATTTGAGGGTGTACAAGTACAGCACATGTGTGGCTAAGACCGATATAAGCACCTCAATTAATTTAGCAAGTCTGTATCTAAAGTCAGCTGCAGCATGTCGACATTCACTCCGAGTTTACCACCAAATCCAACAGTGGCTAGGAAATGATCTGGATGCTGCATAATGGGGATGGATGCTTTAAATGACAAATATACTCCTCAGCCCAAAATACTACCACCTGCACCCGACGAGCTACTACACATCTATCTTGCAACTGCAAGGGAACCTGCAACGAAAGAAGTAACTGCAAATGCAGAAGTACTCGGGATCCAGTGCTCCAAAATGTGTGGACGATGTCATGAAGTGTGTCAAAATAAGTAAGTTGACTATGGAGATGAAACAGACGAGATCTAACTTCGACTTTAATGAAACAAGGTAAGAGTATAGTTATCATTAAAAAGTTATTTTTTACTTTGTACATCACTGCAGCCATGCTCTCTAAGCCCCCGTTGTATTGCGTTGAAGTAACCAATGCCTAATGATGATTTAAATATATTTGCTTTTACAGCTAAAAAATAATGAAACGAGAAAGTGTCGGAGAACATGACGCAACCTACCGGCAGATACAATCAGGCGCACAGTAGTCACCCGAATTACGGGGAAGCTCGACGTGCTTTGTTTAAATGTTCATATCTAAGCAATTACTGATATACAATATATACGTCACTGGAAAGATAAAAGTTTGCTTCAAACGATTTGTATTACATTTCTGCAATATCTGCGACACCCAGCCTTCCAGAGCACAAAGAAGTGATTATTTACCGATTATTTGAGTTGTTTTTAACAGTTTTTTTCCTTTGTGTGAGAGCGCATGATGCAGAATTAAAATAATGAACATCTGATAATAAATTCCTTTCCTTTCTCTTTCATTTAAGCCCTATTTGACCTCCGTAGGAATATTCGTTTGAAATTAAAAGCAATTCCAGCGATTCCTTGCATTTATCCAGCGTCCCAGCAATTCAGCCGCCTGGAATTCCATGAAGCGCCATGGGAGACTAGGGGACTTTTGATATGTTGTTCAGAACATCAAATAGAACAAACGTGAAAATTTTCAGCTTTGGTTTATTTTTCGCAAGGTTCAAACCTAAAATGACTGGACTAAATAGCTTCTCGCCAACTAGCCGGGAAGCCATTAGCCTCCAGATCTGATTATAGAGATTTAGCGAGAAGACCTTTCCTTTGGAGGAAAGGTGTCGTAGCATTTCATAATGTACACCATCCAGCCCAGAGGATGTGTTTCTAACATCCCGCAAAACAGTTTCAAGTTCCCTCTCGGTGAAAGAGACATTATATGCTTCGGAATTATGAGAGTGGAAGCGTAGAGGTATAATTTCTACCTGTCATTTAATGTTTACAAAATTAGCACTATAGTGCTGAGAGGTGGATATTGCTGCGAAGGCTGCTCCAAAAAGATAAGCTATCTCTTCTGGGTCAGTATGCAAGACATCGTTGTGCTTCAGAGCAGTCAATGGCTCAGAGCGACAGTTGTCTTGCAAACGTCTGACCCGTTCCCACACGTCTCGGATTGGCGTTTGTAAATTAATGGAATATACGTATTTATGAAAGGAAGTACGCCGAGTTTTGTTTTATGAAACGTCGAATATATGCTTGTGACTTACGAACTCAATTGAAATTTACCGTTGTAGGATATCGGTTGAACACGCGTAGAGCGCTACTGCGCTTTCGCCGTGCTAGTTCGATCTTATCGTTCCACCAGTGAAAAGAACGCCGGCGTGGCGTTCGGCCAGACTTTCGGATGGAACATATGGCAGCTCGCAAAATTTCACGGTTTAAGTACTCAACCGAATAATTCAGGGGCAAATCTCTTTGATCAACTAGTTGGACACGAGTTTCATATTTACTCCAGTCAGCACGCTTCAGATGCCAATGCGGTAACTTTCGTGGTGTTTGATAAAGGTTTAAAAAGTCTAAAATTACTGGGAATCACTACCACATAATCGTCATGTACACGCCATGCCAGCATGGGTGCAAGATCTGTACTGCAGAGGGACAGGTCTATCGCTGATTACGTGCACCACAAAAGATGTCTTAAGGCAGTTTGGAAAATACCTTGCAATATAGTCCAATTAATTAATTTAGTAAGAGGGAATACAGTTAGTTCCATGATGTGTTTAACAATATAGCTGGACAGACGATGAAAGTCCTCAGAGTATTTCGTCTGTAATTCACTAACAGCTATAAGAACCTAATTCTCATCCACAGGAGAGAATCTAATATGCGTATTCGTGACAGAGAGATTATTCAAATCTCTGGTACTATAATATGTATTTTCAGGTGTACTGTTTATAAAATGTTGATTAAAATCATCCGGTGAAATACTAATATCTATCTTTTCCAGCTTCAAGATTTACAATGGACCATGCTTTTGCTGTTTTGTTTATAGAAGAGTCAATGAGTTGGTCATTATAATTTATCTTGGCTCTTTTAATTTCCATTTTATATATATTTTTTTGCAGATTTATACTTAGAGATACAAGTCCTATCCCCATTATCTATTTTATTGTACAGTAATAAAAGCTCTTTTTTCATATTACTAAGTTTTTCATCATACAATTTGTTATTTCTCTTAAATTTTTTGATGGGAGGGTGAATTATTTTGGTTTTAATCGGACAGTAAACTGCAGAGGCCTTATAGATACATTGCGTGAATATATTCCAGGCCAACTCCAAAATGGAGACAAAAGATAAATGTAGCTGAGGATCATGTTGCATTAAATAGTTTCTTAGGGTAAATATATTGGACTCTCGTAGTTGTCTATGTTTTATTTTGTACGAAAAATCAATTCCCTGGTTTAAGTTTCTTGACTCAAGAGAAATCCATTGCCCATTATGGTCAGAAAGCAGTGGTTGAAATGTACCACAATTTATGTTTGAATCATTTTGATTTACCAGAGCATTGTCAAGACATGCATGGTTTCTGGTTGGAAAATCATTAAGATATTTTAAACCTAAGGACATAAACACTCTTAAGCATTCCTCAATTTCCTTGGTTGTTTTGAATATATTGACATTGATATCACCAATGACATAAAAAGTATAGTTTTTAAATCTATTTAAATAACTAATCAATATAACCAAATTTTCATGGAAATAATGTAGTGGGGAGTCTGGAGTACGGTAAATCGATATCAAAATCAATTTGACATTATGTTCAATCATACCTACTATTTAAAAATATTTTTCAATACATAAATTTTCCAATACTAAGGGTTTGAATTTGCACATTATATCCTTGCGAATAAATATAGCAACACCGCCATGAGATAACACTTTTCTGCAAAAAGCCGTAATTAATATACATGTTTTTGGAATATACAGAGCAATTTCATTCTCATTAAGCCAATGTTCATTTACACATAATATATCACAAGGTAATTCTTGTAACATAAGTTCCACTTCATTTAATTTGCTTCTCAAAGATTTCAAGTTAAAGTGTATAATGAGTAATCTAGAAGCAATACTATTATAGGTTATATTGTTTTGGAAAAAGTCACAAATACATTCTTGTGCATTGGTAGAAATTGGAGTTAAGTTAGAAAATTTTACCTGCCAACACTCTGTGGCAGGAAATAAGGGACGGTTCCCGAACTCCATTTAAGAATTATTGGTTGTTTCACTTCTACAATTCTTGTACCAAGAAATTGATTTCATCGACTACCATATTTTTCCCAATTGTATTCAGATGTATACCATTTCTAGTAAAAAAACTCCTTCCAAAGTTATACATATCAATTGTTTGAACGAATTTGCAACGGTTTCTAAGCTTACATAAGTTTTGAATTAGTGCTCAAATTTCAGAATTTACGCAGGACCATTTCGGAAGGTCATGTCTCTGTGGAATAGTGCCTATAATTACATTTGTATGAGAGAGTGACATCAATAAATTGTTAATTTCCTTTTTCACATTACGGCTTTCATTACAATATATATCGTTTGCCCCTGCCAGAATAATTATCAAATCGTTTGTAATAAATTCCTTACATTCACTATCTACATTTTTAATTACTTCGGCAATTTTTGCACCAGCTTTTATAAAACCAGTTATCTTATAAGGGCCTTTGTAAGTCTACTACCCAATTCCCTCCCATGACTATCTGCAAATATTTTAATATTTCTAATTTTATTATCTACATGGGCCCAGAGTTGATTTTTCACCTTAGAATTATCATGAGAATATAAAGGAAACTTTGTTCCAATATTGTCTATATTTACACCACAGTGTTGTACAAGGGAATGATTACCATCAGTCATACCTTCTAGTTTTCCTTTACTTTTTGGTAAGTCACATTGGGTTCCCGTATTATTTTTTGAGGCAACAGACATCTTTTAAATTGATTATATTTTCCAAATTATTTTCTGAACAATTACAGATCGTATTTGTTTTTTCTCCTTTAACATTCTCTTGTTCCAAGCCAAAAATCACCGAATTCAATTTATCATTTTTTGACTGAAAATCTACAATTATATTATTCTATAACTCTATGTCCGTACAAAACAATTTACTTTTCTTTTCAAAATACAACCTATCAGATTTTATTTTCTCCTCTAAGATATAGTTATCTTCTTGTAAGTCATTTATTCGTGCATCGGTCACCGCAGCTTTAATTTTATAATCCAATAATAACAGAGAAATATCCTCTATTTTCTTATCCTCATTTAGTTTAGCCTCTGTCAACTTCTGTGAGACTTTCCCTATGGCAGTTGTTATAAAAACGTCAACCAGGTTCAGAAGATTTGTCGCGTATAATTCTTCTGGACCTTCCCCGGTACCCAACTCAATTATTTCACTACATAATTTCTTATGTACTATTGAGATCTTGGACTCCAATTTCTGTAATTTGCATTCGAGGTTTTCCAGGTCAGTGTTATCTACTTGTATTTCTTTACTCATAAAAGATATGACCCGATATCAACTTTATTTTTATGTACATCTGTACTAGTTGAATCTGAAATGCTTTGGGAGACATTTCCAGTTACACGGGCAGCATTTGCACTGTTATTACTTACGGGGTAAAATTTAGACTCACCTTGGGGTGAACAGAGCAGAGCCTCCAGTGCTCCTCTATAGACGTGAAATCCACTACTTTATTACATTTGGAGCATGCAGTATTATTACTGTGAAATTCTCGAATATGTAAGTTTCTCTCGAGATCATTTCCAAAAATCAGATGTTGATGAAGAGGGCACTCCTTATGTTTGAATGGAAATTTCAGAATTTCCAGTTTATGTTTTTTAGATAACGAAGACACATACTTTTTTGAATTTGCTGTTCTTTTTTATTTATTTTTCCGGGAGATTGTAAGATCATTCGCCTCTAATGTATCACCAGACGATTCCAAAGTATCGCGTTTCGACATCTTGACCAAAAGATTTAATAGTTAATGTTGATGCAAGTTCTAACTTTCCACCAGGAACAAAGCAGACAAAACCAATATAAATATTACTGCACCAGCACAGAGCAATAATAATACCTCGGTCACTGTTCCTAGAAGATCGTGAAAATTTGACTTCAAAACAAAGAAGGAGAAACACTTATTTTTCATCAAGTCAGGCTAAAAAAATCTGCAGACCCGACACAAAATGGCTGCCAAACTATACATCGCACATTAAACACAATACTCATTGATCACTGCCCTAAAATTTAATGTAATCACTGCATCCTAGCTGCCACAAGTCAAACAGATATGAACTGTTGGTCAATAATCGATGTTGGAAATCGAGAAGCGATATCGTCACATCCAGGACCAGGGAAATGCAAATAGCCGCCCTTCTACGTAGCACTTCTCAATATAAAATAATGTACAGGTGTGTGCTAATTCACCCGGTCATACAAAAGTTAAGAAAATATATACACACCACCGTGAAGTATAATATATGAAATTGTCAACTAACTCAGTGAAGCAGGATTCCAAACAAAATTGTAGAAATAAACCAGGTGGATGCTCAGTTGATGATTTGTTTACATAATTTATAAAAGTTAGTAATCCACTCACCAGACCATTAATTTGAGAAAATCTTTCAGCAAACGATGCACTAGAGGTTCATGGTCAATTGTATACTTCAATGAACCTCAAATTCATAACAACTCCATTCAGAAAGCAGTTATTTACCGGAGCTCACCCGGAAACCTTGTCATGACGTACACCTGGACACCTGGAGCTCCTCTGCTCAAGTTAAGTTTGAAGCGTCAATAAAAGTTTAAACTATTCTACTGCGAACATCTGTACGATCACTACCCCAAATGACGTTGTATGAATTAAATTCTCCAACTAAAATTATAGGTTGGGGTAACGGCTGCAAAAGATTCTGGAGGTCAAGGAGCGTAAAGTGATGTAAATATTCAGGATTGTAACATGCTGCTCAAGGTGGACGCAAACAGCAACCGCTGATAAGTTCGTAGCAATGTGGACAGGTGTGGAATACAGCGTGGCAACAACACCAATTGCAACACCGCCACATGCGCGCCCATCAGTTGTTACGATATAGTGTATAGTTCTTCAAGATCACAGATTCAGTTGTTTTAAACTTTGTTTCCTGAAAGCAAACTACAACAGGGGAAATATCTGATAACAAGACTTTCAGTTCTTCATAGTGGGAATGAAATCCGTTAAGATTTCATTTGAACAAAGTCATTAAAAGTCAGATGAAATAGAATTATTGCCTATTTAACCTAAAACATTTCCCTTCCTTTCCGACTAGAGTATATTCCGAGTCCATCAGAACGTCCTCAATCATATCTGCGTTTAGGGATGAACTCGGCGCATTCAAGACAGGTGGAGAATTTTGATGCGCTAGTTGGGTAGCAAGAACAGTAGTCTGACGTTTGATGCTTGGCGCTAGTAGTGACATACGACTAGATCGTGAAATTTTCCTGGCACGAAAAGTAAATACACCTAGTGGAGTACTAGAAGACTGCACAGGAGACATGTGTCTCTCAGCATGCATCGGCGTAACTTGATGAGTTGTTGAAGAGGCTTGGCAATTGTTAGATTTATCTGGTTGAGGTCTGTTAGTTTGAGTTGACACATCAACTGTCTGGGTGCCAATTGAGACAGTTTTAACTTGTAGTCGTGCAGCTACTGTGGAAAACGCACCAGATGTAAGGGTGCGTTGAGACTCTCTTACTCGACGTTTTGCATCACCAGCAGATATTTTTTCTAGAACCATAAGCTCCCGAGTCCGTTTTTCCTCCTTAAAAACTGGACAGTCACGGGACCAGGCCGTGTGCTCACTCTTGCAGCTAACACACTGGGGATTCCGTGATTTGAAAGGATCTGCACCATGGCTGCTGGTACCGCATGCACATACAGCATTGGTTGCATTACACGACGCGCTGGTGTGTCCATAGTGCTGACATTTAAAACAGCGGAGCGGACTCGGTATAAAAGGAGGGACAGGTAAGCAATATAAAGCTGCCTTCACGTCCTTGGGGAACTGTGGAATGGCAACGTCAAAATTAGCGAGCTACTGGGAGTTCACCACTATTTCTAGTTTTAATGCGTCTAACATTGACGACACCTTGACTGGCAAGTTCACTCTTAATCTCCTCTTCAGGGACATCTTGCAAGTCCCAACAAGATATTACACCCTGACTAAAGTTCAGTTGATGGTGGGGTTCAACTTGAACTTGCAATGGACCTAGTGACTTCAATTTCAGGAGATTATTTGTTTGCTTATCAGTAGACGTCTCCACTAACAAAGTGCCGTTTAGCTCGCCTGCAACATGTCGCAAGTTGCGTTTGAATAATGAAAGGAGATAAGCCCTTCAAACTACTTGGATTTTCTATTTCATTCTTTCTTTAATTACAAGATATCGCATGATATTCGGTGCGATACTTATCTGTTCCTCTACTTCTATTTTATCTTCCCTGTCACTGAATGATTCATTAGCTGTATGCGCCTTCTTATTTACTTCAGTGACTTTCTCTTCATTCTGTCTCTTCTTTCTACGCTGTTCTTTCTGAGACGGCGACTTATTATTAGGATGTTGCGGAGCCATGATGAATGAAAGCCGTAAATGCCCACACTTCTCCGTCTTCGTTCTGAGCAGCCAACGAGGCTACTGGGTACTACCCTCATCACCCTTGTCAGCAAGCTAGAAATCGAGGCGAAGTCCAATGAATTGGCGTCGAAATCACTTGCACTCCCGACTGATGGATACTTGGGAGACCCACTTCCCCCAGTGTTGGCGAGACTAAAGTTCCGAAGAGCTCCCCAATGGCGCACTTCCCAGTCTCAACGAGCTAGAGCACCCAAGAATCTGCTGCTAAGAGCTAGGCGCTATCCAACGGTTCCGCCCCCTTTCCTCGGGTTCCAGGGGTAAGCGTCAATGCAAGTAGATCCTGGCACATGCTTTGTCATTGCGTGGTGATCCAAGTCGCAGCACAAGAGGAGATGAAATAATGAATCATCTGTGGATGAATAATGAGATGAAAGTAAATGAAACTCCTTTCTGCTGGTCTTCCTTTCAAGCAGCGTAGGTGTTTAGCTGCTAGGGCTGATTGCAACCAGCATAAGCCGGCTGGACGATGGGGTCGCCAATTCCTTACGCCGTATACGAGCAGCGATGATCTGCTGCTCAGGGTATGTGATGATGCATCACGTTGCGGTCCGTAGACCTGCGATGAGGTCGCCAATCCCTTACGCAAGTGGGAAGTAAAAATTCTCAACATTGAAGCACTCTAGCCTGCTGTTGGACTTCCCATAGGCAGAAACGATGTTCGCAGCTGCCAGGGCTCATTGCAGCCAGTAAAACTTACTGGGCGATGGGGGCGACACTTCCCGACGCCGGGGTGAACATACGAAAAGCTTTATACTGTAAAGATAATGAGCAATAAAGAAAGATACAATGTAGTGATGCAGAAAATACGGAAGATCATATCCCGCTGTGCAAGCCACCTAACTAAATAATAATTACATCTGATACTACTGACATTTGATCAAGATAAAGGCAAGCCGGTGGTGGTGACTCATTTCATTCCGTCGTTGACACAATTTTTTTCTTAGTAAATTTTTACCTACATAAAGTGAGGCAAACCAGTTAAACGGGTTATTGCGCCGCAGACTTGGTTTATACTGGGTGTTAGATTAATGAGTACAAAAATTAAATTTGAGTTCATTGTCGGTTCGTCAGTCACATTGAAGAATCCCTTGCGCACGCATTGCAGAGTATTAAACATGCATTTCTGAATAGAACAGGTACTTCTTTGATTGTGAGGTTTCTAGCCGTACTGTCTACGTTAGATAGTTTTTGAAATATGATGTGGTGTTCTGCCCGAAT
>JAGDQP010049421.1:0-14504 GCA_022664845.1 Lepisma saccharinum | reverse complement strand
AAAGAAAAGAATGTAAAAAGTAGAAGCCTGAAGGGAGTTTTGAGTATGGATTGCTCAGCTAGAATTCCAGCATCTTAGCGACTGGACTAATTTACCCAATACAAGAAACACTGGATCGTACGATCAGAAGAAATACGTTTAACGATTCCCGAACAAACGAAGTTACTCCTATGACTTACGCCATAATTTAATCACTTTTCTATTTGTCAATTAGGGATCAGAATTCCCATTTATTAAGAACATGTTCCATTTTTAAGAAATCAAACGATCAAATTGGCGACAGCAAACACTTGACCAGCATTAGACATGTTGTTATGATAATTAATGCTCTTCAAGTGTTTGCTGTCGCCAATTGGAAATCTTGATTTGTTAGAAATGAATTCTCAATGTATGGGAATTCTGATTCCTAATTGACAAATGGAAAAGTGGCGTAACTCGTGGGAGTAACTTTGTTTGTTTTCGAGATTCAGTAAATGTATTTCTGGTCGTACGATGATAGTGTTTCTTGTATCTGGTAATTTAGTCCAGTCGCTAAGATGATGGAATTCTAGCTGAGATATACATGTTCAAAACTCCCTTCAGGCTTCAATTTCATTTTCTCCTGGCACCGGTACCGAAATCAACACTGCATGTTGTGCTGATTTAAGACAAAAAAAAGTGGTGGTCGTCCTGGAACGCCGAAAAGTGTTGAATCAACACCGCTATTTCTTGCTGTATAGTTTCCTTTTTCTTTGTAAGTATCTGACAGTAAAACAAGGATCTAAACAATACGAAACAGTATTTAAACAAGTAGATTCGGTTGTCATCTTGTAATCAAGGGGTCCCAGGGTTCATTTCCCGGTGAGGAGACACTGAACGTACACGTTTGAATTAACTTTAAATTGTAGATCCTGTCTTTAGGAACGGTTCACGTTGCTAAATGATTTGAGTACGTGTGAGTTGCGCCGAACTCTTGGTGGCTCAACGTGATTTCTTTCAAAATGTTAAATACAACAAAACTGTTTACAATCGGCACATTACTGAGAAGGAATAGTAGTGATATGTTCATTCTCTCCCTATGTTTACTCACTCTCTGTGCTGCCGATATTTTCGGGATTATTTTCTTCGGCGAGTTGGGCGTGTATGCTTTTACAAATTAGAACGTCTAAAAAGACATTCTGGTAGCACAGGGTCTACACAGACTCTTAAAATATTCTTCGTTCTCGGCTATAGTATGCTGAAAAATTGCATGAACCAAGGGTCATTGCTCACAATGGAATCTTCAGTTTAAATTTATAAAAGCGGAAGTTGGAAAAAGCGAGCGAGAGAGAAGAAAGCTCGCTTTCAGGTCATTATATTTTCACAGAACAAATTCAGATGCACTTCAACCAACTTAAGAAGCATTTCTCATCATTGCTTACAATTACGAGGACGTGCTCTGAAAATCAACTCTTATAGATGATGGCGATGCTCTCTCTATATAGAAGCACTCTGTTTCTCCTCCCCTCCCCCTCTTTCCACCTCCAAGATAACGACACAAACTATCATCATCTAGGAGCATCGTTGGAGAGGTCTCAAATAATGGCTTGGATGGTGACTTGAGGTAGATGAGAGGTGGAGAGGGGCTGTGGGAAAACGCAGTCTACGCCGCGACAACTTAGGAGGGTGTAAGCAAGCACGCCGAATGAGAGAGACGGAGCTTGTTCCTTTCAGCCCATGCCAGCCTTGATGAAATTTCCGCACGACTTGGTGTATTTCATTGCACTACGATTAAACTGAGGTCGCTCTTTGCCACTGTTTCCAACTTTACGACAGTACCTCTAAGAAATAGGAAAAAAAAATACTAGCTGAAGTATCAGATGTGGTGAACTGTATGGATATGCACAAAAACCGGGTTTTGATCGGTTTTCATTTTATTGAAGCAGTTTTCCTTGTATTAATATTAAACCTAGTTTCTGGCCTTTTATTAAACACTAATATTGGGTTCAAAACCCGGTATTGGTTTTATTTTATCAAACAACGTACTATTTTCGTCCAAAAGTCAGCTTTTAAAATCAAACTAGTTTTTACCTAAACCTGATGTTTCTTTTTCTTAAACTGGATTTCTTCTGTAATAATGCTTGAATGCATTTACGTTTAAAAGTGGACTTACTTGTTACACAGCGTATAAAGAAAAGCATGAAAATAGTTTTAAACACAAGGGAACACCTGCCTTTGAACAAAAAATGAATAATTGCGTTTTCTGTATGTTTCGCTTTACTTAATTCTGCTCGGTCGGTGTGCGCGACATCATTTAAATATATGGGTTTAGCACGATACTATTCTGTTCCGCTCAAACTTGATTTTTGGCGTGAGGCTAACCTTAGTAAATGACCAATTACACGCTGACTTGCAGTCCAACATGCTAAGAATTATGCCAAATATAGGCAAGAGTATGAGTACTTGGGAGTTGGCGTAAGTCCCGCTTTAAGTTATCGTTTCACGGACACGTAAACAAGGATCTATACCAAATGACAAAAGAGTTTGAGGATTCGCAAGTTACAGAAGGATAAACGTTCAAGGCAGCTTACGTCTTCCATCCTATGTTTATTAAGTTTTTTTGTTTTTTTTTTCATGTAGAATATAGGAAGGAATTTTGTCGCTCGAATGCTCTGAAAGTTTCTACTAATCACATAAATTCAGGTCACATAACGTTAAAGAATAGATAGTTGAAATTCGCCATCAAAATATATTTCAATATCCTCTGTTTATTTGACAAACTGAACTACAAGATATGCTATACCACATTAGCTACTAATTGAGTTTTCATAGTTAATACATCAAAACACAATGTTGTTACTGAAAAAATGCCTGTTTATGAATATTTTCTTCCTTTGCTTTGATCATAGCCATTTCGTATTCTTGCTGGAAGCATTCCCAACACTTCCTCTGAAAGACCTCCCAAGGCGTATAAAAGTTGCTTTAGCCTTCATGTCCAGTGCCTCCTTAATAGATTTAAATCTGGTGATTGTGGAGGCGATTTAAATGCTGTTGCAGCTTGCTTTCTCTCGACGTACTCCTTGTACATGTGAGCCCTGTATTTAGGATCGTTGTCCTGTTCTACAGAAAACTCTTCAACCAATGAGTCTTGTCCCAGATAGTACAGCGTTAGGGGAAGTATACAAAAATACTTTTTTTTTTTTCAGAATTCATTACACTCTTACTAAATCGTTGATCTGATCGTTCCTCAAACTCCACGCCATTGTACTTTATTCCCTGTGTGTTTCTCTACGGGCGTAACGCACAAGTACATAGCTCTTGCTCCAGGGTAGCGGAACTCAAGTACCAAATATTTCAAATTTTGACTAATCAGAACACAGAATACAGTTGCCGTTCGTTTATAGTTCTATTACCATGTTGTTTGGTCCATTGTAGCCATTTACACTCGTGTATAGTTTAATATTGGTTTCCGCACCGCCACGGGGTGACTTACCATCACATAAACAGACAGTTTTACACTGTTGTAACAGACATGCGTTGTTATCGTGTTTTATTAAGTTCCTTGAATATGTCCAGTCCACTGCTGAACCTCTTTTTCCACATTTACTATAAGGTAACAATGGAACTGTCCTCCAGAGATGTCTTCCTTGGATATCCACTCAGTAGTCGATCCTCATGAGTGACAACTACGAGTTTCCCCTTTACCATTTCACTGTTTTGAAACGTTTTTAATTTTACCACTATTTTGCAAGTTGACAATCGAATTTTTAAACCCAAGCCTTTGCTCTATTTTCTTGACTTACATTAGCCTTCTTCCTTACATTTGATCGTTAGATACGTATTAGTTATCATAATTACGTAACCTAACAATAATTTGAAATGCAACACTTTAACTAGTGGAAATAGCACTCACACCACTGTAACTAGTAAGCAGAGATAAATTTGCATTGTTGAAGTTAACGATACAGATAGTGAGGAATGTATCAAGGATCGCGTCTCCGAGATGTGATGATACGGCAGACATGAGTACCGTGCGAGACGCGGACACTATCAATACATATTAACTGATTAATGGAATGAGACGGAATCTTCAATACACACCTCAACAGCTTTATAACTGGGTCCACAACTATCACCTGTTAGTATATTGCAAACAATATTCTACAAGGAATATAAATTTTCCAGTACAACGCAACAATGACACGGAAGCAATAATGAAACCTATAACAACATTGACCCTACTTAATTTTCGAAATCTGTTTACTTTCATTATTAAGTTCCAGTTCAATGTTTACCATTACTTTCTCATGAAATAGGACACAAAGTAACTAATGGAGCATTTTAGTAAAATTTACACAAAAGTAGATGTATTAAAAGAAAAGAAAAAAACTTCCTTTGACTTCCTCTTTTCATAAGAGATAACACACGGTGGTTATTAATATGGAAATTTTCCTTGGTTTACTCTCGCCTTATGCAACTGGTTTCATCACTTCAATATTCATACGCCACGCCCGGAATAAAAATGTAGCCACGTTATTTAAGATTTATATATTATAAGGCGGCGGAGGCATATGAATAAACTCGGTACTAAAAGATAGTAGCCAGCCTTTCCTTCTTGGATAAATAATACTGGGCAAACAAAATATATTTTCTTATTTCCTTATTAATTTCAGCTGTATCTGACGTAAATAAAAAATAGTATGCGTATTTTACAATTCCATACGCAAATTTTTACATTTGTACGCACGAAGTGTAAGCAACGTGTGCAAGAGGTGCGAGAAATCCATCCTGTATTTCTGAATATAAGTTTTGAACGATTACTTTTCTACGATTACTCTTCAGCCAGTTATTTTACACCTTTTGTTGACAATGCGTCCTGGTAAACCCGATTCACTCATTTTTGCAAGAAACCTCTTCAATATATAAAAGTCACGACTCTGTTGGCCAAAACAATATTATTGTCTATTTATCACCAAGAGCACTCGAGTTTTATTCTCGCTTCCGCTGACTTGCTTTTACTCCTTTCTCAGGAGCGTAATACTGCTTAATCAAACATTTAAATCTGTGAGAAAACGTGTACAAGGAACATACGACAATGTTAAGAATGTTGATTCACTTTTGAGGTTGCAGAAGATTTTTTTTTTAATATGAAAGAAGTGTTCTTTCCTTACCTTGTATATCTATGCCCTAAATATGCCTCAGCTTTACTTTCGAATTATTATCCACAACGGAAATATAAACACGGGTAAATGTTTTATCCCTTATAGTATTTTTTAAAATTCTTTATAATGATGTTACTGGAGTTCTCAATTCATGTGAGAAATATAGTCGCGATTAAAACTAAAAGACCTTAAAACCTATAGGAAACATATGGCGTCAGAGGCGTTTTGTTTAGGCTTGAACTATACAAGAATACAAATTCCATTTAGAAATGCCCAAAGTTACCAAGGAAAATAGGGTAACCAAGGGCAAAATGCTTTATGATGAACTCATTACTGCAGTATAGGGTTTGTGTACGTAATATTATACATATGAAAATTACGAGCATATCGTCCCCTTTCGTTTGATGGCTAAAACATGAAAATTCGTTAATAAAAAGGGTGCGGCATAAGTCAGTTAACCGAAAATCTGTTCATCTGTGTGAAAAATTAGTTTGCTCAATACTTTAGGTAAGAGAAGCAAAAAGCAATGCATCAAAAGCACACAGCTCAGAGGTTACTAGCTAGCTAGTTTGTTTTCCGCCTCTCTGTAAATGATCAAGAACAACAACAATAGTTTTGAATTATGTATAGTGCATACGTGTTTCTCTAGCTACTTACGTTATATAAGCAGAAATATCGCAGTAAGTGTGAAAATTCTAAGACATTAGAAAAAGCAAACAGCAAACTTCACAATTTCATTTGAACAGTATACAACGTGACATGCGTGTGAAATTTGCGGTGTATAGAAACGTGACTGATGATTTTGTAAAAGATATCCTGAGGGTGTCAATACATTTGTTACGTGCGTTACGAAAAATATAATAAATGTCGATAACAACGATCGTTCACGCTCAACATAGGCAATTTTTTGCACACAAGGAATAAACATTAAACAAAATCATTCATAAGTTCGGGGATGTATTTTGGGCGTATAGAAACCAAAATTATCACCGTAACGGATATCTAATAATCTGAAACTACGACCACTATCGTTTAGAATGAGAATTATTCATAAACACAAATATTTAGTCACAAATGAATCAGGACATTTAGTAAATGAACACAAATCGGTAAGCGCAGTGGACACAAGCATGTAAGATAGTCCAAGTATATCGCGAAAACATGACTGCAGAGAACAACATTGAAGTGAAGCAGCGTCACCGGGAAATGATTAAAATAGCAATGGAATAAAATTAAGTGACCGTCAAAAGAGAAAATGTTGCATGAATGCTTCAGAGAGAGAAGGAAACTTGAAGCCAGACTTGAATTTAATTTGACTGACTGAGGTTCCTCTCGATACATATTGCATTATGGACAAGTCAGAAAATCACTATCTTTCATCATGAGAGGACAACTTTGTGTCGTTCGTAAGTTTGCTGCATCGTTTTGTCTATTTGTGGAAGACGAGAAGCGATTTAACGAAAAAGAGTGTGGTATCTATCAACCTAAAATGCCATCAGTACAGTATAAAACTTCTACGGGCGTGACGATATTTCTAGAAGATTCGAGATTCTCAGGTAAGCAGGACAACACAGCTCAAAAGGGAGAAAACAAGTACTTCTAATGCTTTACATCAGAGAAGCTTACCAGCTGCTTTGAAGTAGTTGGAAAGCTGCCCTTCCCGTAACAATGTTGAAACAATGATTCAAGATTCAGCATATTGGATTGTGAAGCCTACTGAACGTACACTTGTACAGAAGAGCGTATGTGATAGCAGTAAAGGAAATAGTTTTAAAAAAATGCTATAATAAGTATCACTGTGTTAAAACATTGAAGGGCAAATTTGGATAAGGGCCTCCCGAGCTTTTCGTCATTTTTCAGGAGAGCGGAAAAGGTCGTTATTGAATACGTTGGTTCTTATGGAAGACTTTAGTGTATAAGAGCAAAGAAAACAGTCTCGGAGAAACGATATGCACACCCCAACACCTGGACTCTAATTTTCCGCAAATTGGTAGATACGCATTTATCCAAATCCTCTGTGAATAGGGGAACGCAAATTTAACCGTACCTTTTCAAACAAATCAATGGAACTAAGAAAAGACTTCCGTTGATTTCAGCACGTATACCTTCCTTTGTACATTGGAGCATGCATTATCGGTATTAGCCACATGTCTGAATTATCGGTTTTATGCTTTCAATATTAAACACCAACACCTCATTGAACTAGCATTGAGAGTGCTTACAAGATAATGAATCTTTTGCAGTTATTTTCAGACTAACTTCATTAAAATTATAATATAAAGCATCAAAATAAAGTGATGGTAGCCTATTGGTCACATCTAAACACTGAAGTTGGTACGATGTACATACTGTTGCTTATTGCATGTATACAAATAGTTCCTTGGAACACATTTTTGCAGCCATATCAGACACCAAGGCCCTAGTAACGGAAGAGGCCATTGTTTACAATGATCTGATTTTCAAGAAGATTCAGCAAGAAGTGCAAATTATTAACTTAGCTATCTGGAGCGAAAACGCAAATTAGCATTTCTAAAACAGAAAATTGGTGGCTTTGCTAAATGAAGTGTGCCCAGCTACTTGATACTACTATGAATCATTCTACCATCCACCCCCTCCATTACAAAACAAAATTTTCAGCTCCTTCATAACCAAAGCGACTTAGATCTGCAATATTTATTGTCCCAGCAGGAGCAAGATTTTGTGCTGCACTTTTTTAAGACAACAAAAGCTTTTACCAAATCAGTCAATGTAATTTGGCTTCATATAGTGGTGAGTGGTGACTTAAAAAACTCCGCTAACGAAATCATAACTGCAAGTAAATTAGACAGCAACACAGCTCAAGTCAACGCTTAGGTGCGAAATAAAACTAACATAGAACAGAATGAACATCACCCAACGTGATCACGTAACAGTGATATTGTACAGCCGTTAAAGACATTCGATGTGTGTTTATAGTGCAAAAGTCATTTCAGAACAACATAGTGGTGGTGACATTAAACACCATGTTTCGTGTATGCATAAAAATGACGATGAAAGTTACTTGTATTTCCTCTTTCCACTAGAAGACAATTTCGATTTGATTTCTCGGAAAATGATTGGAAAGACTTTGTTACAACCAAGGGAGTTCCGTGACGTTATAAGTTTCCACGTGGACAAATTCGAGATATAGCTTTAACTTGAAGTTACTGCCAATACTGTCTTTATTATTTATTTGCAAGTTACTAGAATGGTTAATTTATATCTAAATTTGAACTGAATTCGACGGATGTTCAATCACACTCTTGCAATTGACTAGTAGCGTAGAATGGACAATTGGACATAGTGAATACATGTGTCTGACTTGCAGATATTATGTTTAACCTTAATCATTAGCCTTCGAAATCTATCAAACTACTTGTTGTTTACCGAGGAACAAGGTTTATTTGGTATTATTTGCATACACGTACGTAATAAATTCCGATATCAATTATTTGTTACCTATTTTACTGTTCACTGCGTTATTTCTTTACAAAACAAACCTTTTCATATCACTATTATTATCGCCTATAAACGAAAGTAATCCAACGAGCGGCCGCGGCTCAGAGTAGAGCGCCGGCTTAGTATGCGGGAGGTCGTGGATTCAATCCCAGCAGCCGAGAATCCTGATTGAGGTTTTCCAGGTTTTTTTCCTCACTCACACCAGGCAAGTGTTGGAATGCTACCTTTAACTTAGGCCCTGTCCGACCCCTTACCTCATACTTTCACCTCCCCTATCCGTCCTCAGTCTTAGATGCGTAAAGGCCATAAATAAATTCAACGATAGCAATATGTGCGATCAAAATACTCACACCCACAAACACTGATTTACAGTCTGATGCCACCAGGGTGTAGGATTACATCTTTCAGCTACTTGAACTTTAAACGTATGTTACCATACAAAACAAAAACTTGGAGCAGCACTCACAAATAACCCCCTTCTCCGTGCTAAACATGAACTACTGTCTTTTTTTTTTACATAAAACCTTAAACTGTAATCTGCTGGATCACTGTAATTAAATTCCTTTTTAACGCCTCATTCACTGTTAAGCTGTGTCAAAATGAATAATTTTACTTTACTCACGCAGTCAATGTACTACACTACGCAATTACCAGCTTCGTGGTACATGAAAATCACTATAAACTCTACAAGACACACGAACAACGAAAAGAAGAATTGAACTGAATTTTATTTGACATTTAGGCAACTTTGGCTCAGGCCGAGCGATAACAAGGAAACGGCAAAACGTGAAAGAAAGTTGAAAATAAATACACATTCGTGCACGTTTTTCCTATGAACTGTAGGAATTTGATGTATTAATGCCAACTTTTTTTTTCTGAAATGTTCAATTTAGCCTCTTTTAGGTTTTTAACTCATTTTAACCGTTTTCGGGACCTATAGGATCCGCACATTTGATTAAGAAATGACTAAATCTAAAATAAAGTTACAATAGTGATGTTAGCAAGTAAGGAAAAGAATAGGTACTAGGTTAAAACCTAAGAAACCGCAACCCACTGATTAGACTAAGGGCCTATTTCGGCTGTCGAATGAATGTGAATGTAGCTTCTTTTTCTACTAATCTTTAGCAAATTTATGTTGGATATCTATCACTGGATAATTCGCAAAATACTATAAGGTACAATCAAAAAATTTCATGACTTCTCCATTGAAAGATGTTTAGACTTCCGTGCATTCCTTTATCATCCTCGAGGTTGACTTCCTTTACTACAACGCCATGCCTAGAAACAACTCTAATCTTTCTTCTTCTTGTGTGGCGTGGTAAGGGGCAATATATCATTGAAGGTACTTATTCCCATGAACGAATTATCGATAATAAAGTGGCTCAACAAAGGAGTAACTCTTACTTAGTGCAGGATGAGCAAGGGAGTTTCTCTTTCACAGCAAATGAAAATTTCGCTTTTTATCGCAATTTGACAACAATGTTTCGCGTATTGTCGCATTATAAATAAATACACTACTTTCTTCCTGCAAGACACTGAGAAACGTGAAGATATCGCTAATTTTGAGCGTATATCGTTTAGTATACGAGAAATATAGGGTTCTACCAAACTCTGAAGAAATTCTTTGCTTTGAAAGAAGTCCCTGTTCTGTAAGGATTTCATTTTCAGTAGTTAGAAACACTACCTACGATTGCTTCTGAGTGGATTACATGGTGTTCTCACACTTGAAAAGTCAAGTAGTGAAATGCTCCACAATGAACTTCTCGTACCCAGTTTTCCTCCCACCGTTCACCAATTTCAATCAAGTTCGTCTCTCTCACACAAATGAAAGAAAGAGAGAAAAGTTCATTGCACGAATTAATCAATCGTAGTAGCTTAACAGAAGTGGTTCCTCCTTTTTAGAACTTTTTTTTCTTTCTTCTTCTTCTTCTTCCGTTTCACATTGAATTCGGTAACGAACGGATTCTCTTTCCAGGCTGTTTCACCCAATAACGATTTCTCACATTTTAAAATCAGCTGCTGTCGCGCGTGTTGTATGCGTAGTTAGTGAAATAGGATTGTAAAGAATGTATCGACGTCTTTTCTGGGATTTTCTATAAAATGACTTCTGTCAAGCGTCGTCGTTGTCGGTTTCTGAATGCCAACTACTTATCAAAAGCTGTTCTGTCTTCCCTCTTTCTATTACAAGAAAATGAAAGAAAATCGCTTTCCTCTTTTGGTGAGAGGAAAATGTTTCATTTCATTTTTTTTTTTTCCTTCTTTAATCAGCGAATGAGTTGCTTCAACACTCAATGAAAACTCAGTTTAGTTTCAATGAAAGCAATTAAAAAACCTTTTTTCATTGGCTGACAAATTCAATTTCGAAATGACAGAACAAGATTATTTCCCCATTCCTTTCTACTCGTTTTTGCATTTCTGATTCTATTTTAAACAACAACCTTTATACAGTTTTTTTTTTTTTCGTTTTGGCTGACGAAATTTCTCTTCTAAGAGTTATTTTATATTTATCTCCCCTCCTTTCATTGTTCAATGTATTTAGTTAAGCTAAAGTGTTTGGGAAAAGAAGATAAAACAGTATCCCATATTTCCCTTAATAGGGGTTTTGATTACCCGCAGTGTTCATGTTTGAATAATCTTCAGACCTCTATGGATCTTGTTGGAGAAGACACGTTTAATTACAACAGCCTTCTTCTTAAAAGCATCAGAGATTATCCCTTTCCCCAATGTAGCGCTTCCTATTGTAATTGTAAGTTTACGTTCAGATAGTACAAAAAGTAGAGAACAAAGATGAAATAAAAAAGTAGTAGGGAATAGTCCCCAATATCGACTTTCATAGACAAGAAATAGATCTCAAAGTAAACCAAGCACCCGCTTTCTGTGGGTGTTGTCACAGGTTGAATCTCCCCGGGGTCTACTGAACGGAGTGGTCCGAAGCCCACTTTACCAACGGCCGTCCTTAGAAGCTCACTAGCTCGTTTAGGATGTCAATAAAAATTCACCCATTAGACAAGAAATATTGATGTAAGGGGATAAATCAAACACAGATATTGTCCTTGAATGTGATGGCGATCGATGGCTAGACTAATGATTCGTGTTTCAATTCCCCAAGAAGAATTTCATGTATTCCAACCGGGAATAGAACCCAAACGACTCCACTCTTAACCTGAACAAGTTTTTAAACTTCAAAAGTTCTTTCTTTTTTTTTTTACATCACCCTTACGATCAATATAATCTTAACAATGCAGTCTTTCAACATCTCGAACAAAAAGAATTTGGAACATTTTGAGGCAGCTATCCTCATTCAGATGTTTATAAAACTGAAAACTACGGTCGTACAAGAACTGAAACACTTTTCTGTTTGTACACACACACACACAAACACACACACACAAATTAAACTTGCAGGTTGAAACGTCCCTCTCCCACTCCCCCATTCCCCTGAATAAATTGTGAACGACATCAAGTTCAGGACCATTTAAATTATAAATATTTAGACCCCAGAAGTCAAAGGGTCTAAGTGCATTTTCGAATGAAAAAAAGTTGGGGATAATCTTTTATATATAACCCGAAATATATGTGACACAAAATTGTCATATATTTTACAAATAAACCTTGGACCTTAATGTGTCCATGTAAAAAGTATGACATTTTTGTGTCACATATATTTCGGATTATATATAAAAGATTACATCCAACTTTTTTTTCATTCGAAAATGCACTTAGATCCTTGACTTCTGGGGTCGCACATATCACATGTATACTGAAAATCAAATCTTCACACAGGGTGTTACTACAGAAAAAGCATACTAACAGCATATTATCCGAAAAAGTATTCAATATGGGCCACTTTTGACCCGCACTCATGCATTGATAAGTCATTCAGTCTCGGAGGTGGCGAAGGCAATTACACTTTCCGTGGTCCACAGTGTTAAAAAGTGTTATCATGAATTCAGATATTCTGAGATAACCAACCTCTTACGGTAGACAATATAATGAGCGAAGAATTGTGATGTTAAGTACGGCTGTCGATCTTTATTTGATACTGCTGGAATTAACTGCGTAGCAGGAGTATAAAGAAATCCGAAGTCAATTCGCGAATTTGGAACACTTCTGCAATATTCCGGTCTTCAACAATATTCCTACATTCCGGAATTTCCCATTTCCTCCGATAATCGAACCACTGACCCCTTGATTACAAGCCGGAAACCACATTTCCATTTCGAATTTCCGAACATCTCCCACTGCGTAGCGAAACTGGTGCACAACACTGACAAGTTGAACCGGAGACGCTAGAGACATTTAAGGATATGACTTAACGAGAAGCAATCCGATCATTTTTACCTGTGTAAAGTGGCCATCACGATAGCCGGAAATGAACCCTATTAAATAACTACCGGATTCTACAAAATGGAAATAGATTCTGCACGTAAAAATGCGATGCCTCTATGGACTACAGTGTGCAGACTGCGTGAGCATCGTGAAATGTTGTAACCCCACGTCTCTTCTTCTCTCATGTTTGATTTTTCTTTACCAAGACTTTTTAGCATCCACTTACTTCTGCATTTATGGCAAATCGTAGCTATTACATAAAGCTATAATTTGATGCGCAAATAGTATTCCCTAAAGCGATTTGGTGCACGTGCTCAAACAAAACATTCAGTTTAATGATAAAACATGCTCAGAGGGAAATCAGGAAATGTTTTATTGTATTTTCACCCTTTGCTTTCGTTTCAAAAAGAAAAAAAAAAACTGCTTCATTAGCACAAATAATATTTACAACGTAAACATTTACCCTTGGGTTCTTTTTTTTTTTTTTACAAAAAAGCAAAAAACATACTGCACATTGTTTCACTGAACCACGCTAAAATTAAATCAAATACTCCCTTAGCTTTTATAAACAACAGAACTTGCTATATCTCTTTTGCGCTTGAGTTTTCCTGTTGACGCCTCTCTCACTCCCCTTCTCCCCTCCTTCTCTATCTCTCACACACACAAACTTCACAGACGATCTCCTTTCTCTCTTTATAATCGTGTGGTGTTTGCACAAAGGTAACTTAGGAATACATCTAGCTACTATGGAGAAGATTTTGATGAGAATGATGAAAAGAAGAGCGTGCCATTTCCATGGAAACAAAAACGGCCGCTTCTTCTCTCTCTCTCTCTCTCTCTTCCTCTCTCTGTCTCTCTTGTAGCTGGTGGTATTGGTATTACAAAGAAGAAAGGCACATCCTTGCCAATTTTTCTTTCCTTCTCTGTTTCCTTGTTCTCAGGATCTATCGAATCGTAGCCTTGGTAGCGTGAAAGACAGATTGGCCAATCTCCCATTCTGACATGCAACAAGATATTGAAATGTGAACACTAGCAAGGATAAATTTTCTAAAGCATCTTTAGAAGTTTTCCTTCTCTCTCTCTCTCTCTCTTTGTAAACAACGTAAAAGGCTTGTGGAAGACTCCTAGATTGCAACCAAGAAGGAATGAAACCATAAAACTTTAAGAGAATGGGTTAAATATTTTATATCTGGAAGATTACTCACTTATTCTATCGTGATCGAAGGAAGAATAGGTATATTTACTTTCAATAAACAATAAGTTTGGTTTAGAAACATTCGTTCCTGATTTATTTTACAGCTGCGGATGAGTGATTTCACTCGATGTCTTTGTAACCAAGAGACCAAGCGATTCGCCGTGGAGATACACTGATAGTAAGAGCTGTAACGGGTCACCAGAACAACAAGTGACCTGGTTTCAGCTTTAAAAGATCATTACCATGTCATGGAGGGTAACAACAAACCACCATCGGTTCACGTTGTTCAAGGACCTCTAGGCAAACTTGAAGCAGATATTCCGTTTCTCCATTAATCGCAATATTAATATGAGTGACTAATTTGATATTAGCGTCCTAAACGA
>JAGDQP010049420.1:0-14504 GCA_022664845.1 Lepisma saccharinum | reverse complement strand
GTGGGCAGGGCATGTAGCTCGGATGGAGGAAAAACGAAGATTATATTCTATCCTGGTTGGAAGGCCCGATGGAAAGAGGCCATTGGGAAGACCGAGACGTCGTTGGGAGGACAATATTAGAAGAGATCTTCGAGAAGTAGGTGTTCGTGATGAAAACTGGCTTGATACTGCCCAGGATAGAATCCAATGGCGAACCTTTGTTACTGCGGCGATGAACTTGCGAGTTCCATAAGCCATAGAGTTAGTTAGTTAGGTTAGAAATAATTGTGACACCTGGTGCACGCGGAGTATCTATCTGATCTCTCTTAGTACCTAAATGCCAAGTTTGGTGAATGGAATGGAGGAAATTGAAATATTGATTTTTAAAATATGTTGACAACATTGGCAACTTCGACGTACATTGAGAGCTTGAGAACTCGACGTCTCGGAATACGTCCGCGGCCGGAACGCTTGGTAACATATCTCGACATAATACGAACACTTTAGAAAATACTCATGAAAATCTGTCCAATAAGGATTACTGGGTGGCTGGACAAAACTATTGCGAAAAGAACTCCCATTAGAAATACATAGAACAAAATCAATTCTCTTTTATTCAAAGTAAGTGAGGAAGGTGAAATAAAATATCAAGGCAAGCATTTTAATGACGAACATTTTAAAGGAAAAATCATACAAATTGTTTCAGTAGAAATAGTTGGGCGACTGGACTAAGTTTGCTAACTAGAACTTCCCAATAGAAACTGGTGATTCAAAAGCTCTCTAGCATAGGGAAATTTTGTTCTATAGGGAATATAAATTTTCTGTGAACGCTACACCCTGCATTCAAAACAACCCGACAAACGTGTCAGATTTTGATGTGCTAGTTTCACCCAAAATTACGCCGTACACAAAATTACCCCAGTTCACGGTATATCGTGAGTTAAGGAAAATATCCGTGGATTACCGTTATTAAATTATTTTTTCCCCTATGTCTTTAAAGTTACAATACACGTGTTAAAGAAACATAGTTCTTTTAACATCTTTAACTGTTAAACATTTTAAAAACGGTAAAACGTGGTGATTTTGAGGTAAAACGTGGTGATTTTACCACAAACAAACCAGACCTTATAAAAATCACATGCTTTTAAATGCAAATCTCAAACCGCGCTGTAAAAAAACGCTCGTGTAGGCATGTACATTTACAAGCATGGGTTTGATTAGAAAGCGCAGTTGTTCGCGGTAAAACCACAGCGTTTTCCCTACTCGTGTAGAAGAGACCTTAGATTCCATAATAACCGGCTCTGCTTCCATCGAAAGGAAATAATACAGTTAAGAAGAGTGGGGAAGAATCCAAGTCTACTTGGCGAAAGCCTCTTGCAATAATTAGTTGAACCATGAAACACGTAGTTCAATTGTAACAATTTCTATCGACGATATAGATTCAAGGTGTTCAGTACAAAACTGAGTAAGACTCATTTCATCGAACAAATGGAGAATAAAACGTGTGCCAGAGTGTGAGAAATGTATATCAAAAATAAGTACCCACTCAGATTTCACGCTCAAACGTATACATCCCAAATGTAACCAAAGTTTAATGGGTTGCATAAGCAAAGGAGAACGAGGAACTTACATTGTGCATGTTCGTGAAAAGTTTAGAAACAAGTGCGGGGATATACAGTGTTGTCTTAATGAATCATTATGGAAAAGAAATTCGTCCTCTGCCTTTAGATTTAGTCCAACAATTACAATGATTGAGTTGTCTTAGGATAGGTCCTGCCTCGGATAGCTCAGAGCTGCCACAGTAGTTCAGTGTTGCCAACCCATTTTTAACATTTTTTTAAAATTTTCCTCCATTTCGATAGACATATCTGAATCAAACTTGGAACAAACATTGTTCGACATAATAGAAAACAATTGTGGATGTCCACGTCCCATGGACCCAATTGTCAGTGTTGCCAATTTATTTTCTATAAAATCCATATTTTGAAGTTCTTGAATTACGTTAAACGTAGCTGCAGCATACATTGTTTAAACATAATTCGACGCAATAGAAAAATACTATATGTGCCTCCGTCCCCAAGAACGCTGATTGTCAGTGTTACCAACCTATCTTATAAATTCAGTTTTTTTTTTAATTTTATCCATACTGATATGAGTATTTTGTAAATATACTTATGAGTAACAAAAGTATAAGCAGTCGTCGAACGCAGATCTTTGATTATACTTACACAATTTTAAATACACTACGTAAACAGATTTTTTAGTTCAATTTCTAACGCGGTTCAATGGAGGGTGTTGAGATGATCATCTTGAAATTAGATAAGAATGAAATAAAGTGGGCGATGGATATGAAGAAATACGCCTTTTCTGCTAGCTTGTATCAAGGTTGAGTCGGTCAATTGCTTTGCATTTGTCAAACTAGGTACAATTATGTAACAAACTTTATAGAACCTTTAAATAAACTTGTTGGATTAACATAAATGGACTGACCTGGTTCCAGTCCAAGTCAAGCTTGCTGGCACAACCAACTATGCAAGGAAACTTGTTAAATTTGAAATCTGCTTGAATTTTGTTTTATTGCTAATTCCGCTATCACCTGGGTATGTTTAATTCCATCGACCGACACGATAGTTTCACACTGAGATATACTCCGGAAGCTTCCGCCTCTTTGAAAGCGATCTGAATAACTAAGCATAAATACCGCTTTCAAAAAGAACTATATTTCCGAAGCCTTTCAGAAATAGGAAGAAGCCATGAAATGTTGTAATGTTATGGAAGGTAGAAATTCAGATACTCTTACATACTAAAACTTGATTTTAATATGAGCCAGTCTAGTAACTGTGGACTTCGGCCCAACACGATTCGCCTTTAGCTGTTAAGGCCCTGCCGGGACCCATGTCTCTGCCGGAACTTGAACCCGGGACCTTCGAGCCGATAGCCTACTGTCTCAGAACGTTCGACCACCTGGCCAGTACCATTACCTACCATTTTACACTTGTGCATTGAGTTGTTAAATATTAATCTATCTTAATATTAATGAAGATGATGACGACAAACTCAGCCCCTTACCTCAGTGATTAAAATAGAGGACTCGAATCGGCAATGGAGATAAACGCCGATCGAGTCCCGGTGCAGGTCATACCAACTGAGCATTTATTCAGTGTTTTCAAGCGACTGCCAGTTTCTCATCTGTACGAAGGCCCTTCCCTGTCCACTGACGAAGGCAGCTAACTCGTCAAGGAAGGTAATCATTCACAGATGTGATGCATTTGTGCCATAACTCGCCCATAAATAAAAATATTAAAATCCATTCTTTAATGTAGTTATACACTTTAAACACCTACGACAGGGCGAGGCAGAAACTGTTAGGGAGTTTGCAAGGACCTAGTTTGTAGGTATCATCCCGATATATGCCTGGCGTGACAGGAAAAGCCGTGGCAAATCCTCAGTCAAGATCGTCAGCCGATGGGATCGAACCCAAGCAGTTCCGAATGCGAAGACAGTGCTCTACCAAAGGAGCTACGGTCATTTGGTAAATAAAGTTGATGATTGGTGTTGTTCCTGGAGTAACGTCTATGATCCGAAGGTCTCTCACATAAAGAAAAAGCTGATATTAACAACTTTTGTTTTTTTAATTCATCGTATTTATAAACGGAATTCGTAACCCTATTATATTGCTTAAACGAATGTCTATTTTGTTCAATTCTCACTAAAAAAAGTCAACAATTAAGCTCCGGGTGAAACACATATGATTGTGGACAAAATGTGTCGATGATGTCTTACCACTGCCTTCCATGATGATAACATCCTAAGAACGAGATCAACAGTTGAAAGTGGACTACAAATCATTTGTATTCCTACCGAAACGCAATTGGTGATAAGCGAATCCACTAATCTACCTAGACAAAGTATTCTATATATGAGAGTATTATTAATTGACAATTTAGTAATTAATATTAGAAAGTATGTTATCACGGAATTTTGTTATCTTAAGCAGGGTCTAGTGTAGAACATGGTGTACGTCGGATCATCACTACGTCTGGGAAGAGAGAATTTGAATTTATTTTAAGGCATTTAGGCAACTATGGCTCAGGCCGTATGGATGATGATGGGATGAATTGGTGGAACGAAGAAAGTGGGAGGAAATGGGAGCACTCCGGGAAAACCCACGCACACTGTGTTTGTCCACCACAAATCTGACGACCCCTAGCACCAGAGCTGAGCTCTCTACCAACTGAGCCACCGTGGCCCCAGCGAAGATACACAAGTTCGATCCCAGCACATCCTATTCTGACAGATTTTCCTGTTTTATCAGGCTAATGCTGGAACGCTCCGCAACTAAATTCCTGATCGCTAGTTTCCAATTTTTACCCAGAAGAATGCTCGAGGAGGGAAGTCGTCTCTCAGAATTCTAACTGACTTATCCCATAGTTGCTTGTTCTGATAATAAATTAAAATTGAAATTTACTACTGACATAGTATTGCGTATACCTGAACATCAAATAGAGGTTTGTTGTAGCAGACGGAATACGCATGCTATTTTCATGTATGATAGCTTTTTCAAAAAGGCCCTTTATAGAGCTAACTGATAACACTCATATCTGAATTTCTCCAAAAATGGACAAAGCACGTTCTATTCGTGTGTTCTTCAATTGGAAGCAAAGAAAATTGCTTCGACAATGAGAGAGATATTTTGCAGATAATAAGTGAATATCCACGATTTTAGGTATATTATTTGATATTAGAAAGGCTTTTGTAACGTAGAATATGGAGTACAGAACTGTAGCAATGAAATAGCTTTCTGTGCTAAATAAACTTCAGAAATTTAAAACATATTTTCCCATAAGATTTTCTCCTGTACGCGTGAGATGAAAAAATAATTCTAAGGAAAAAAAATGAGAAAGTTGGGTGTTAAAAACTGACGTGAGAATAATAAAAAAAAGAGTCTTCATCTCCCACGACAAAACCGCAAACACAAAGGAAGCAAATGTGAAAATGGTTAAGCAAATGGAGCAAACTTTTTTATTTTCCGTAGTGAAAAAAGTAAAGGAAAGAGCGGCAAAACGAGATTAAAGGAAGAAGGTAATATTAAAGTCTCGGAAGTTTTGCAGAAAGTTTGTGGTACCACCAGCTGACTAGGGTAGGACCTGTGCTTGCTTTTGAAACCGCAGCGAAGAGAACTAGAAAACATTTTAATCTGCCGGATGAATAACTCTTCTTACAACAGTTTTTTCTGCATTAAAAATCATCCTCTAATTCTTTATTATTACTAATTCCCTAGTTATTCTTCGGACCACATTCTACTATTGTGCTCCGGGTCCTTTATATCATTAGTCTCCGAATGTCTTAAAGTCACGCCCCAATGGAAGGAGCGGGGAGGGAAGGGGTTAGTGACCGAACTCAGAAGCGTGTTTAGTTGCTGTTCAGCTAGTTTCATCAGGACATTAATTTTCATTGTTTTGGAAAGGAGATAATAATTGTGTACAATCATTGGTGTGAGTATAATTCGCGTGTCTTGGTTATGAATGAACAGCACACAAATTAATATTATTTTTAACGTAGTGCAAAATGTTTATGCACTTATTCGCTAAATAGTCAGTGCATTTATTTTTTAATTTTTTAATTATTCAGAATGTTCTTTGGTTTAATGTAAGAACCACTAAGGCTCTCATGGATTCACATTCACTCATTCAATTGAGCTTTCCTGGTTGTAATTTTACT
This sequence comes from Lepisma saccharinum, assembly GCA_022664845.1. NCBI lineage: Eukaryota > Metazoa > Arthropoda > Insecta > Zygentoma > Lepismatidae > Lepisma > Lepisma saccharinum. Next base: position 8,804 of record JAGDQP010049420.1, on the reverse strand, counting down.
GTTAAAACATTCAAAATTGAAAAAAAAAATCTTAAACTGGCACTGACTAAATTTTATTCAGGTTTGAGCACTGATAATGCTTAAATATGAGAAAACTTTTCACATATAATGAAGAAATGTTTCATACTTGAGAAAAGTTTTCTCATTTTTTTCTCATGTGTCAATTGTTCATACAGTAATTGTTTAAATTATTCAACAAGGCAATATGACAGTTATGTATTCATTCATTACACGTGTCATTGATTCATTCAACCACTCGATTATTTAAGCGTAAATCATATGTTTTATTTATCAATATATTATTTGCGGTTATGTTAATGAATTCGAACACAGAATATTAAATCTTCTTAAAGTCATTCATTCATTCTCGCAAATATTTACGTTTGGAAGGACGAACTTTTAACCTAGATCACACAATGTAAGCGGACCAGTTACAACATGAACTATATATGGCTTTCATAGATGTTTAAACAAACCTGAGATAAAGACCCCATATGAAATAGTAGTTTGCTCTAATGCAGCGTTTCTTAACTCTATTCATCCTGCGACCTCCTTTCACCATGCCTGCTTGCCGGCGATCCCCTTCCGCCATGCTTTCTAGCCGGCGACCCTCAATTATTTTATTTTTTTGTAATATTTACTTTTCATTTCAAAACATAACAGTTTATTTCCTGTATTTATAATAAATGTCGTAATTATACTATCCAAAACTATTCAGCAAACTACATTATCTTTAGTAATTCTTAAAGCAGCAATTAAACAAATTACTTCATTTGAAATTAATTAGTTTTTACCTAGAATCCTTGTTAAATCTATTTTTTCACCTTCCCACCGCGAACCCTTGCACACAAAAGAAATATTTTCAAACATTTTAATGTTTCAAATGTTTCAAGAGCAATATGCTTTAATGCTTCAATTTGTGAATTATGCTTTTAAAATTATATACTTGTGTACATATAACCACCTAAATCAAAGATAATTAGCAACCGTAGGTGTAAAATTTTGTTACGCTTTTATTGCTTCTTTGCTTTATGGTTGCTCTACTGATCATCAAAATTTCCAAGCAAAGCCTCTGAAGCTACAAACACCAAATTTGGTATAAAGGTATAGTATATAGGTAAAGTTGTAGTATAAAGGTATAAAGCATGAGTAGGTAAAGGAAAAAAAAATCCAACATTTTGACAAAGTCGCCATCTTCGATCCAAAATGGCCGCCAAATCCATTGTTGTATAGAAGCACAGCCTAAACCACTGGTGCTACTGAAATTAAATTTGGTATGGAGGTACAACATCACTACTAGGTTACGAAAATATTATAAAATGTTGAAAAAGTCGCCATCTTGGATCCAAAATGGCGAACCTAAAAATTCATTTTCCACGCCGTTTGAACTAGAGATACGAAATTTGGTATGAATGTATACCATCACTAACAGTTTAGAAAAATAATACAAAAATGTTGAAAAAGTCGCCATCTTCGATCCAAAATGGCCGCCAAACTTATTGTTGTATAGAATACACAACCTAAACCGCTGGTGCTACTGAAATGAAATTTAGTACGGAGGGACATCATCAAAAGTAGATTAAGAAAATATTACATCGGGCCAAAAATCGATTTTCCACACCGTTTGAGCTAGAGATATTATACTTGGCATAAAGGTGTATTATCACGAGTAGTTTAGGAAAATGTTACATTTTGTAAAAGTCGCCATATTGGATCCAAAATGGACGCCAAAAAGCCATTTCTCACATGGTTCGAGATAGAAATATGAAATTTTACATAAAGGTGTACCATCATGATTAGGTACTACAATATAAGATAATGTTAAAAATGGTGCCATCTCGGATCGAAAATGTCCTCCCGAAAATCCAATTTCCAAACCACTGAAGCTAGAAAAACGAAATTTTGTGTGATGGTGTATGACCAAGAGTAGGTTACAATAAATGGGGTAAACATCACCAAGGGGGTCTTAGCGCCCCCTGGAGGGGCAGATGAGTAACATGAGGAGCTTTGTTAGTTTACCTTAGGCAGCCCCCAAAACCCCCAAGTTGAGAGCGCAGCTCCAACGAACAGCTCCAGCGCTCTCCAACGAAAGACTGCGCCCCCAGCGAAGCAAAGTGAGTCCACGTACTATATAGCCCCATGGTCAATCACTCACTTACTGATAATCATAATTCCCAGACAAAACTACTGGAGCTCAAAGCACCCAATTTGGTATGAAGGTGTAGGACCATGAGTAACTAAAGGAAAAAATCCAACAGTTTGAAAAAAGACCATCTTGGATCCAAAATGACCGCCAAACACATTGTTGTATAGAATATACAGCGTAAACAGCTGGGGCTATTAAAGTGAAATTTGGAATGAAGGTACACCATCACACGTAAGTTACGAAAATATTACAAAATGTTAAGTTGCCATCTTGAATTTAAATGGTGGACCTTAAAATCGATTTTGCACACCATTTGAGCTAGATAAACGAAATTTGGTACGAAGGTATATGATTACCAGTAGGTTCAGAAAATTACAAAATGTTGAAAATATTGCCGTCATGGATCCAAAATGGCCGCCAAACACATTGCTGTATAGAATACAAATCCTTAACGACCGCATCAAGAAACATCAAATTTGGTATGCAGGTACATCATTACTAGTAGGTTACGAAAATATTACAATATGTATACAAAGACGCTTTTTCGGATCGAAAATGGCGGACCTCAAAATCCATTTTCCACACCGCTGGATGTAGAAATATGAAATTTGGCATAATGGTGTATCATCACAAGTAGTTTAGGAAAATATTACAACATTTTGGATAAGTCGCCATCTTCGATTCAAAATTGCCTCCCTAAAACCGATTTTCCACACCGTCCGAACTAGAAAAATGAAATTTTATGTGAAGGTGTACTATCACAAGTAGCTCACGACAATATCAGAAAACGTTAAAATAGTCATCGATTTGGATCCAAAATGGACACCCGAAAATCCAATTTCCAAACCTTTGAAACTAGAGAAACAAAATTTTCAAGGTGTATGGATAAGAGTAGATACAATAAATAGGACCAACTTCTGCTATGGGGGCACAGCCTCCACTTGGGAGTGTTGGGGAAGTCCGGTACCATGGAGCTGTAGTCCCGCAGAAAGATTTTGATTACAATAAAGGAGGGGGTATCCCCCGAAAGAAACGAAGTTAGGAGCGGAAATCCCACGGGGGCCTGGGGGCAGCAACCCTAGCGACTCAAAGCTAGTCATTTATATATAACCTGAAATAAATCTGATGCAAAATTGTAATATTTTGTATATACAATCTTTGCGCCTAAATGAGTCCAGGCACAAAATACGACAATCTTGAGTCACATATATTTCTGGTTAAAGATTACCTCGAACGTTTTAATTAAAAAATGCCACTTGTATCCCTTGGCTTCTGAAGTCGACACACAAGATTATAATGCAATGATTCAATAAGTTTACTTTCTTCCCATTATGTAAACAAGGGAAATAAAGTATGTACCTTTGGGTGAGTAAAACACAGTTGAAGGAAAGATTTAAACTATTTAACGGATTTCCCAACATTAAAGCAACTCTAGTACAAGGAATTTCAAGCACGAATGCGGTGAAAATACAGATTAATGATCTACTTAAAACTCTGATATTCTTCCGAACATTTACAACCTCCATACGGTAAGAGGCAATGGTAAACTGTCATTGGTTGAACATGGGGGCAGAGATCTTTTTTTGGAGCTAGAGGATTATCATACGTGTGTGAATAGAAACAGAACTGCGAAGCACGCGAGGTTTAAAGGTCCCGTTCGCTGACTTGAAGTAAGGACTAGGATAAAACGAATATTCGATTCCTTCTATTATACATCCTGACTGAGCTTTCTCAGAACTTTGTTCAGCTTCACTCGGAGTAACCTTCGACAGTACCTCCAAGAACGAGTGCTCGTCGAGGGGCGTCATCTGTCAAATCTGTGACGAGTTTAGGACACAGCTGTCTGTTTAGTCCCGACAAAAATGACAGAAAACACAGAACGAAGAAAATTATCTAAACAACTGTGAGTCTATTTTTACTACATGTTGTCCTTCATTCTATATAATCTGACTTCATTACTCTCTTTCCCATCAACAGAGAAAAACAATACATTCATTTTTGGTACGAAGTAAAACACACACACAAAAAAAGAGAAAGATGTTACAAAAATAATACAAAGAATCATAATAATTTATCTGTGTTTGGATTCTCCTGTGTTACCTCAAGCGTTGAATAACTTTTTTTTTTGCCTTTACTCTTTATTTTTCATCATATTTTCAACGCAGCTTTATGTGGTTTTCTCCTATTTCTCCCTCTTTCTGCTACCATCTTGTCTTCCTCTCCTCTTGTTTTTTTTATCTCTCTCTTTTCATCTATTTTTCTTTCCACAGCGGCAACTGTCCACGTTATTATACGACGAAAATAATACAGTCAGCTCTGGGATACAGTTGTATATCACCGTTAAGTAATGATCATACAGTGTTGCAGGCTATCACAAAGGGTATAAATCTCTTAGCGCAGAACAAAAGAAGAGAAAGGAAGTTGGGTTGCATTTCTGAAATCACTTTCATATAAATAAGCCCTCTCTCTCTCTCTCCCTCTCTCTCTCTCTTTCTCTCTAACACATCCACTAAACCACATATATACACAAACACACATCCTCAACAGAGAGATATTTACATAAAAGTGGTTATTTTAAGACTAGCGTTTGGTTTCTTGAAAAAATAAATCCGCAATACCATTAAACTTAATAATTCCTTGATTTGATGTATTTATTCCTATTCTTACACATTCCTACAGGCATCTCTGAACATCCTTTAACTTTTTAATTATTAGAGGGTTATGTAATGAACTTCGTACCAAGTAGCCCTAGCTAAATTGATAGAACGTTGACTTCGCACTCATTAGGTCTGGGTTTTGTTACCATCTACTCCTGAGTCCTGACTGACGTTTTTGAATGGTATACTAGGCAGATGACTGTATGGTATCTTAAACTTAGGGCATGACCAACTCCTTTTCACATCAGTTCCCATATTCTATCCTGGCCTGCGCCAGAGATGCCTAAATGTAATAAATTAATTTAGTTTCAATTCAAATACTGATCACCTCTCCCCTATTTCTTCTTAACACACACACGATCTTCAAAGAAATCAGATAAAGACAAAATTATTGCAAGTTTGAAATTAACAACCTTGGTTTATCATACTTTTCTTTCTTTCATCACGGGTGCAGGCGCGTGTTCATCTATTAGTATTATCTCATTCCGAATTGACATGTCTGCTTCACTTTGATTTCTTATAACCACAATACGGTGCAGCTTGCTTCTACATTTTTTTACCTTATTTCTGTACTACTGTATATACACCACAATACATTTACTTCCGATTAAAGACTGCTTGGTTTTAAAATCGGAGTGTTTCATTACTCTCTATTGGAAACATAATCGTGTATTTTAAAATCATAATGGAGGGACAGAAAGGGATGGAGCTGGGATATGTCGGCTAGACAAAGTAAAGGTTAGAGGATACAATTTCAGTTTTCAAGTATGTAGCCGACCGTACTAATATACAAACGTTATTTTTTTTTAAATAACTAAATCATATACTTTTGCAATTTCTGAAGCTACATATAGTCTTTGTATATAACATCTTTACATCGTCCGTGTCCGAAACAAAGAAGAAAACGACAATGATATTAGTGTAAGGCACATTCCCAACACTTGGCTATTGTACATGGGAGAAAGCCAGTGACCTTATCTAAGACTAAAATGAGGACGACCTTCCTTTCCAGTTCTCAAGATTCAGTTCACAGCTCAGATAGCCTCAAGTTTGAATCCCAGCTCCTGCTTTAATGTTTATACTGTTTTGAATAAATCAGACTACACAGAGAAAAGTACGTATTTAGAAGTAGGGAAAGAATGATCAAAACAAGATAGGTAATGGTTTTATTGTAGACAAAACCAAAGCGCCCCGTATAAATTAAAATTATCCAAAGAAAGAGTTAAAACCATAGGGACAAATGGAGGTTACTAAGCGAATATCGTGACCTGCCAGTTTCAGAGTTGAAGACATAGATTTTCCCACCGGTGTCCATGACTATTCCAACGGTGTGTTGGTTATCTCTGTCGAACCTGTGGCTACTGAAATCTCGTAGGACACAAATGGAGAATACTAAACGATTGAAAAGGACCTGCCAGTTTTAGAGTCACGTTCATTATTTTCCTCACCGTTGCAGTTTGGGTTTATGGAACCGAAACTGAGTTACATTATTTAAATAAACAAATATGGCGATTTACCTTCAATACAATTGATCCTCATCTACGTCGTAAATAATTATCTATCCATTAAATTCATCAAGTATTTAATTTGTTAGCAAAGCCTAGAATTAAAAATTCCTCTTGCGGGAGGAATACGAGGAAACTTTACAACTAGCTGGGATTTTTGGACTTACAATTTTTTTCGACGCAAAATTTAATTTTATTGTATATTACCCTTGTTTGGCTATATATCAGGCCAATATTTATCACACAAATACGTTACGCAATTCTGCTTATCATTGCAAGTCAGTGAATTTATACGATGTTTCAATATATGTATTTTTCAGAGAAGAAATCTCAGCTATAGACATGCGACAATCTTTATGTCCATAGCTGTACAATTGCATGTATTACAACAGGAGATACAATAATGAATGGGCATATGCAAGTGTACATAACTTCAAGAATATCCCACAAATTCCGTTTTCTGTATATGCACATAGGAACTACCTTCTCGGACCTGGGAGAGCTTCATGTTTGAATATTTCACTATTACGGACGAAAATTTAAAACTATTTTCCTTTATTTTTGAACTAGTACATATTGTTAAGCTAAAACTAAACATTTCCTATAAGTTTATTTTAAAAATGTAAATTTGCAACAATACAATTCAGCAGATTCAATATAAAAATGCAGAAAAATTTACTTTTTTTAAAAAGTTGAAGCAAAGAAAGGTCTAAAATAACTTTATTTTATATTGTATTAAAATTTTGTTCGTTGGTCGGGATGAAGGGCAGCAAACATCTTCGGGCATAGGGGCGCCGAAACATTAAATCCGGCCCTGGTTAGGTATACTATCTAAGTTTCGAATGTCACATTCTTTAGATGATGACCATGGCAAAGAAAAGGTTTGGGGGTTCTCTGTGCCATCCTAACTACGGTGTGTAGCATATCAGCACGAATGGGTACAATTTCCTTACGGATGCTTTGTTTCAGTTCAACAAATGTGCAGGGTTATCTCAAGAAAAATATATACATCTGTTAAACTGAAACAAAGTATAGGTAGGGAGAGTGTATCCCAGCAGATATGCTGCACACCATAGTTAGTGACCCTCTAAAGAATGTGACATTCACAATTTACATAGTATACTAAATTTCTGACCTTCGTTATTTATTGACCATAGTTTCTGATCAGCGTGATTATTACAGTCCAAGATATTTCCGCTTAAAATATGTCCCACCATTATGGGTATTTTCTAAGCTATTATTTACAGAAGAAAAGAATATATGTAAATATTTCTCCCTACCAGGTCTAACTATAATATAATTATAATGTGGCTTCGGTTACGCATTCTTTTAAAGTAACTTGTTTGTTTTTAATTGGTCTTTGTCTTGCTAAAGAAAAGAAATAATAAATATTCTATTTCTGTGTAAGTTTGCTCTATTATTAGCACATTGAGAGCTTTTAAACCATTAAATATTTATGTTTAAAAGAAGTCGAAAATATTTACGACACAACGACACCCATTGGAGGCAATCTTCCTGGTATCCACTAATCGATACACTTTTATCAAGATTGTAGACAAAAATTCCAGCACGTTTTCCATTTCGGGATATGGATGACCCATTCTTTGCGTAAATACCTTGAAAATATTTGTTCGCAATGTGGCTATCTGCCAAGAACAGGCGTATTGCTCGTGTGTAAGTCAGCACCCCAAAATCACCCTTATCATCTAGTCGATCAAAGTCCATAATCCCTAGCTCTAGGAGCTCTAGTTACCAGAACAGCCCTAATTAAATGATTTCATTCAGACTTATTGTTTTTAGGTCTATTAATTATTAGATTAACAATAATTCAATGATGACGAGATATTTTCGAAGTAGAAACTTTCCAAGGACTTCACACAATTCAAGTCACCACAGGACTTCGATGAGGTATAATCTTATTTATTGTATCAGAAGTATATTTTTTTCATTTCCTTCTTTTGAGCCTTCTTTCATAGAAGTATGGCCCCTACAGTACAAATTGAAATAATATGACGCCCAGTAGGAATTCAACCCTTCAACCCCATGCAAGTTCCCCTTCTTAATACTGCAATTCTACTCGCATTAAGTGTTACAGTAACCTGAGTTCATCACAGACTTATAGAGACACATCATACACAAACCACCCAAGAGCTAGCTTTAACTATCTGTTTACGTCTATATTTCACACTCTTACAAGCCATTGAATACTATGAAGCACCATTCACAATTTCAGACGCCGCCTACGGATCTACTTTCTTTATAGCAACTGGATTCCACGGCCTTCACGTAATTATTGGATCCTCATTTTTAATAGTATGTCTACTTCGACATGTGGCAAATCACTTTTCCCCTAATCACCATTTTGGATTTGAAGCAGCAGCATGATATTGACACTTCGTAGATATAGTATAATTATTTCTCTATGTCTCCATTTACTGATGAGGAGGATAGCCAACCTATTTAGTATAATTTAATACATCTGATTATCCAATTAGA